>WYDE02022104.1:0-12871 GCA_009867175.2 Adela reaumurella | reverse complement strand
CCAACCCGGGCGGGTTAAACCCTACCACCAAGTAAGATTAGGAGGGAAGGGACCTACAGTTTTACGAGGAATCCGAAACTCGTTCAGCCTTTAACGGTCGAGCGGTCACCCATCCAAGTACGCACCCAGCGTTGCTTAACAAGAAATAGCGACAGTTGACTCAACTTGACTCTCTGCACCACTGAGCTATTAAGGCTGATAAAAGTATTCATTGTTGATATTCCACATTTAGACGCACAAACGTACACAAGAATTTAATGTATTTATTGAATAAAACTAAATAGGCACTTTACATAAAACTACGTTATTCATGTATTTAGAACTCCTTAAATAAGAAATTTTGGAATGGACAAACGAATGCTTCCCTGGGACGTGTGGACCGATGGTAGAAAGACGAAGCGGGAATATCAAACTTCTGTCAGCGCCTTTGGCGCAATGATTCAACGCTCAGCGAGTGCGACTCTTGACCGTTGATGCTGGCCGTGGGTCGGATTCCAAATAACACTGTAAGTCCCTTCCCTTTCCTCACTAGGTGGTACGGTTTGGTACCGCCCCACTGAATATAGAGCATCCCACTGAATGAAAAATCCCATCCCAATGAAAAATAGTTCGTGTTTTCCCTCCAGTTCACTGTAGCCGGCTCGAGAAGAGGGAAGCGCTCACATGGTACTTTCATACCTAATTACAGTGTTTATTGATATACTGTTGCATTACGGTTATGTAGCCATCCATGTGAGTATCCATAAACAAAATTGGAACTCAATTCCATGAACTGAAGAGAACAAGCGATAGTATTATTAATACGGCTCTAGGAAAGAGATAAGCCACTAGGCATACCATCATTTATAAATTTCAAACCGGGACACAGGCTTAAATACTTTTAAAATTATATAGTTTAAGGAGAGAGAAGCGATAAACATTTATAATTTAAACATTAATAATGAAATGGACTATTCGAAGTTAAAACATTTTCATCTGGCAAATTTTAAGGTTTTAAGGTATTCATTTTACTTTTGGGCACTTCGGATCTAACCGTTTTTGAGATAGGATTTTTTAAACTTTTTAAAGTGTTGCCATTTGTGAACGCAACGCCTTCCAGTTGCCAGACCGAAAAATTATTGATGCTGTGTCGTGTGTGGTATGTCGTGTTCCTTATTTTTTCGGCAAGCGTAATAATTTTCATAACAAAATAACGTTCTCCTGACCAAAACTGTCAAGGTTGTGTTTCGTGTGTGGAGATTCGAGACTAGGATTAGTGGGACGTATGCTGAATAAAAAGTTACCAAAGTGTCACAAAATTATCTCAAACACCATTTACCTACTGCAGATTTCTATCGAATTAAAACCCGCTAACCAAAAAAAATATCTAAACAATCCAAAACAATTTTGAACAACAGTCGTAGTCGCACACGTCGTTAGTGAGATGTAAATATGAGGAGGTGCTACTATGCCGGTTATACGAATTTTATTATTACATTATATATATTAATATTACATTATAATGCGTAATTTGGTTTTCGCTTTTATAAATTTAAAATTTTTCAAAACGGGACTGCGAATGCGGTGCCTCTTACGCTTCCCTTGAAGGATTGACTTATCATGGATGTATTTAAAAAGACGGAGATAACTTTGCACTGTAGCTGTGTGAAACATGATTGGTACGACAGTATAGCGTGTAAACACGACCTGCTACATGCACACTAGGTAATACATCAAGGTTTGACAACCTACCGCTAGTGCGCAGCGCCTCGCGCGCACACACGTACAGTGGGCGGCCAATTGCCGGCTTCAGATTTGATTGGAAGAGACTCTGTCTGTATTTCAGATCCGTTGAGCGTATAAGTATGCGGTATTTAACAGAAAAGCGGCACCTAATGTCGATGTGTTTTGTATTTCCTTAATTGTGTACATCTTCAATATTAATCAGAAAAATACGGAAAAACAAATAAAGAAAACGTCCAAACCGGGGTTTGAACCCGGGACCTTTGGCCTTAGCTGCCACTGCGTGAGTTACGACGGCAGACGTCACTTGACGGCACTCTAGTCGATTTTACCCCCAAGGCGCGTCATTAAATGTTTAACAACAAAAAAAAAACAATGTGCTTGCCTTAGTCTCCATGTAACAAATAACGATTTGTCCCCTGGATACATCTCTATACTCTTCCATCACTTTAATTGCTTGTTATCTTTTCCGTTCAGATCGCTGGCATAATTAGTATTTTCGATCCTGTGAGAGCTACTAGGGACACCCTGTAAGGTCCTTAATAAGTGACAGTATCGTCGACCCTTGTGATAATCTCAGTCATTCGTGGCGCTGCATCGTTGAAGGCAGATGTAGGTTTAGCTGCCGCATTCTGGTGCTTTAATTCGTATTTTCTAGTGAATTACCAGTGTTGCCATTGCGTATAAAACTTATAATACCCCTTTTTTATGACAGCTCGCTTCGCATCATCAATTTGAAAACATTTCCGATTTCCGCTGTTTAGAATTATTTGTGATTTCTATTATTCAAATCGTGTATCACATTCCTATCACAAATGTAGGTATTATTAATTCATTCATTTTGTTATACGGAATAAAGGTGTACACGTATCGTAGGGAACTCGTACCCATTGTGCCTACATAGATAATTGATATCTAACTGAATGTCCCGCAGGAATGACATTCTCAAATCCTAGCAAAAGTCGATAAGTACTCAAAAAGTTTTCTGGTTTTCGCCATTGAATTAGCCACCCTTATAAGTCCTAATAAGTTATAGTTACATAAGTCCTTAAAAGACTTAAAATTTATTTTACGGATTAATATATATACGCATTGCAGGTAACTCGAATCTAAAGTTTTGTACATTTTTAGGTACTTTGAATTTTCGATATCCACAACACAACGGCCCCCAGTTGTCAGATCATCATATTGTTGATTCCAAAAAAATAAGGAGCACGACCAGCGTAATCATTTTCATTACAAAATCACGTGTTTGTTTTCACTGCCTCCTAGTGCATAAACAAGATCTGATACTACATAAATCTTTCTAAAAAGCATTTCTTTAAAAAAAATATTTAAGTTGTTCCTTAATTCTTATCTATATTTGTAAAATTTATGGTAAAGGTAATTAAGTAATTATTTGTTTTCACCACAATACATCAAGTGGTAGATTAAAAGTTGATCAAAATGCGAAATTAATACAACATTTTTATTGCGCTGCTCAATTCAAACTCGTTACTCGCATTTAGGCGAGTTTTCGCTCGTCAGTATACTCCCAGGACTAAAGATTTAAATCCAGACTTACCTCACTGGGTTGCTCGACTTATCTCCAGCTAACCGGACATCGCTCTAATTGCAAAATTAAATCAAGAAAGCAGTCAAACAACATAGACCACCTCATCGCTTACTGTATACTGTAAATAAAGGCATAAATTCTTCAATTTTAATCTAATACGGCGATTAACGGAGTTGAGCCGGCGACCGCCGCGCCGCTGATTGCTTCAGCGCGAGTTTGTCAGGCAATTAAGTTGCTTCGGTATTAAGAAGTCGGCGACTGACGGCGTATTAGATCTGACGTCTGACGGCTGCGGCGAGTTGGCAGTTGCGGAAGTGTTCGTTGCGAGCGAGCGAGCTCATTGGCTCGTGCCAAAACCGGGCGAAAAAATCGTTCAGTTTCTTGAACGTCAGAAAATTTACTGTGCATAAAATGGGGCTTGTAAATGTTGGGCCAATCATGGAAACAGTTTTATTTGTATCTCCTACGTGTTAGGGTAAGGAATACCTACAATGTTTGACATATTCAGCCCAAAGACGAATTGAAAAAAGATCTAATTAACATTAAATATCAAAATGAGTATAGAAAAGGTGCACTTGGACTCATCAAAGACTAGAAGAGTGGAGAGGCCTCAGCAGCACATACTGCTGCAACTGTAGATTGACTTAGTTCTCGAAGAAGTATCTTTTTGAGGGAAGAATAACTTTGGTAACCAAGTAGTAACGTAGCCAAAACGCATGCTTTTCTGCTAGGCTAGGTCTGATCCGTTTCATCTCCGACTACTTTTCAGGGCAGCCAAGTCAACCCCAACGAGTAGGTATATTCCCGCTTACTGTAAGGTCGTTGAGTTCACAGAGTTAAAGGTAAAATTGCTTCCAGAACATAAGGATCCCAAATCCCATGCTCTCGCGAATAGCTCTCCCAAATGCTAAAAGCATTTCCCCAAAAACATTAGTCAGTCTTTAAACCGGACTAGCAAATGCGGGTGAATTTGGTTGCGCCTGAGGCCCCGACCTAGCACAGCCACCCAGTTCAGCAGCAATAAAATAAAACTAAACAGTAGTACGAATGTTTGAAATTAGACTTTTATGGAAAGCGAAATAAATCCATGTGATGCTGATGTGAGTCACAAGAACAAACAGTCAAAAATAATAATTTGCAATTATGATTAAATAGTTCTTTTAAAACACCCTATTCTAGGATTGCTCGTTACTTTACGAGTCGCACGCAACATTGTCTCATCTGGTGTGAAAGCTTGAGCAAAAATCCGGTCTAATGGGCGGACAACATAATTAAGCGGAACGACTTTAATTTCCGCTTGTTTCCAACATGCACTCAGCGTTGTACTGCAGTTTTAGCTACCAGTAGTAGATGATAACTATGCTTTGACCTACTTTTAAGGCGCAGTGTAATGCTGATATCATACAAGGTACTCGTAGGTACCCAAGTACTCAGAGGTGCCCAGGTATTCGCAGGTACGCCAGTCTTGACGTAACAGGCTTCGCGATACTCGCGATGGATGTTAAAATTTTCTGTCGAAGTTCTTGCCAGTTCTTGTTGTTGTTGAGAATTGGTGCGTGGCGAACTATTAATGTATACAATGAACCTAAAAACTTTCAGCCCGATCGATCTGACCGTTTAGGAAAATTTTCCAGCGAAGTTTATTGCCAGTTATTCTGTTTCGTTTAAACGTGCTGTGAAGCGAGCTATTGACATATAGAATGAACATCCTAAAAGGAAGCCTGATCGGCAGAACCGTATAGGAGGTTTTGTCCGGACAAACAGACAGACAACAAAAGTGTTTTTCCTAGTCGAGTCCTAGGCTTTGCATGACTCAGTAAAATAATTTTCAAAATTGGATAGTCAGTGCAGTATCTGTGTGTAATATTTTCAAAAGTGTATTTATTTTAACTTTTAATGTTGCCTAAATGACATTAAGCAATTAAAATTCATGAAAAACAAAATTGTTAATCTGTGTAGGTATGTTTTTTTTATATTATCCTTAGAAGAATATCAAATTCCCTCAAGACTTGTGTTTCATTGTAATGGGAGACTAGGAGAGATTAAACTATATATTTAATATGTAAAATGAAAATAGGAGTGGGCTTCCCACTTAACGCCGACCAGCTTAATTTTGTGTCTTCAATAAAATATGTGTGAAATAGAACCAACTTTTTAATAACAATGTAGAAACCAGCTATGTATAGGTAAGTGTCAACAAAATACAATTTCTTACAGTTTAAGCCTAGAATGAAAATATCAACAAAGAGCACATTTTTTTTATATTAATTAGTGCACTGTGTAAGTTATTTACGTCTTCCATTAAAACCAATACTTTGTTTGGAGCGCAAAGTGCACTAGTTGTTATCCGTTCAAAAAATCTATTGCAGTTCAACGATTTTCCAGCGCTTCGTGTTCTGTGTTAGCGCTTGTTGCAAAAAAGAAAAATCCAACTATCCCAGAGCCTTTCCTATCGGCTCCGTGACGTGGTTGCATTTCCTAGGGGCGTCCCCGGTGTGGGAGGGGGTTGTGACGTCATCGCGTGACACGTGATAAGCCAGCCGTCACCCCGGCCGGCTAACTGGAGAGTCAATATACGGACGCCGGTAATCCAGACGCCAGATGGGGGAATAGAAGGAAATATTCGCTTTGGAATATAAAATTGCACATTTAATCAGGTTACGATAATCTTGTCGTAAAATGCTTCGCGATACTCGGAATGGCCGTTCAAAACATTTCACCGAAGTTTCTTGCCATTTCTTCTAGGAAATTAAAAATTGGTGTGGTGAGCTATTTACATTTAGGATAAACCTATAAAATTTCAGCCCGATCGGCCACACCGTTGAAGAGGATTAGATGTTAATTTCCACCGAAGTTTCTTGCCAGTTCTTCTAAGAAGTTATAAATTGGTGAATAGCGGGAAATTTACATATACAATGAACCTACAACATTTCAGCCGGAGTGGCCGAACCGTTTAGGAAAACATTTCCGCAGAAGTTTCTTGTGAGTTCTTCTAGGAAGTTAAAAATTGGTGTGTTCTGAGCTATTGACATGCAGAATGAACATACAAAATGTACACCAGATAGGCCAAACCGTTTAGGAGGAGTTGCGCAAACAAACAAACATGTAAACATGCAAACAGTCAGACAGACCCCAAAAGTTTTCTTACCCTAGTTGAGTTGTAGGCTTCGTTTCGCTCAGTCAATGAGATTAAAGTATTTTTAGTAAATATATTTGGATGACAGTTTGGTGAGCAGCAAAAAAAGACTCTCCTAAAAAAAGACATTCCTTAATATATCCTAATTTCATACCATTCACCCCAGTGTCCGAGAAGTTTTTAAGTCTTTCATTGTCATTTTTAAATAGTGCAGGTACGAGCCTAAAGAAATTATACGAAAATGTGAAAGCCTAAATGAGATAAGGTAACTTCATACATATTGATCAGATTAGGTCGCATTTATTAAAAAATAAACATAATAAAGCCCTAACTTAAATTTTTAAACTTTTAATTTAACAATAAATTAAGAATTTTTGATAGTAAATTTACCCAGTATATCTAATAAAGAATACTGAATTTGATTTATGGTTTTTAGTTTTTCATTAGCAGGATTTGCCGAATAAAAACGTTAAGAGTTTATGCTGTCCCCGCCCCAAAGGTTGGCTATATAAGAGTGCTATGATAGCATTAAGTCAACCTTTTTGTTCGTTTTTAGTAAGCGTGACAATAAATAAATAAATACAAATACAAATAGTCCTACATTGTCCTACTCTAGGGGTGCGCGATTTGTTAGTTGGTTTTAAGAAAATTCCTCTTAATTTTTGAGTAAATAAGAAACTAAATAACACACGAATAAATTAAGAAACTTCAGAAATTTAATTGGTCTTGGTCTTAGTTTAGTTTAATTGGGTTAATGTAATTTAATTAAAAAAGTACCTAATGCGACGGTATATAAAACAACATAAATATACTCAGAATGATTTCAGTGGAATTTCCCTGTCACACATAAATGGACGGTACTGAAGTCAGTAGGTAAATCGTGGAAATATCACCAAACACCTATAACCTATATAATTATCGACATTTATATCATAGGTATCACTGCAATGGAGCGTCGTACATCATTCCAGTCCACTGGGAACTTAAATATGTTCGTAAACATTAATTTCAACTGCATGCTTAAATCAAGCGTATACAGCGCAGAAATCCCGTGTGAATCTGACACACATAGCGCTCCCGCGGGATCAGCCGCTTCCACCGCTGCTCCCTCGTCCCACTATCACGCGAGCGTAGGCTCATGAAATTTACCCGAAAAGCGAAAAGCGCTGAATTTTTCCGCGGAGTTTACTTCCGTGGAACGAGGCCAACGTGACGTACCTACCGGCTTTCCGGGAAACCGCTGTGAGCGTTTTTCAATAATGCGCTCATTTTGTAATTATATTTAATTAGGTTCCACGCTACGGAAAATAGATTTTTAAGGGTGAAAATTGCCGAGCGTAAACAGAACTTAAATATTTTTTCAGGCTAATTTTAACTAACGATGGTAATTAATATTAAGTTTTGCCACCTTCAGGTGGAAAAGTACAAGCAAATTCACACTTGCGAGCAGCAATTATGGCTGAAAACTATTAAACAAACTGCATGAAAATTTTTGTGCAAAAAAAAAACATTTTATGCAAATTGATATGTGTAATTTCGTCACGAATGTACTTACAATAATGTTTTACCTAGATGAAAACAACCCCGCCCGTCTTTTCCGAACACAATAGTTTGGGAATGCATCCCAACTCTGTCGCCCTCAGACGCCTTCCAATTGATGTCAAAACGGTCCTGTAAATATTTGTACGTTATCTGTAGTTTTTTGTACTTTATTTACAGTGTTGCCAATCTGTGAAATGTACATAGTGCCTGTTTTATTGACACCGGCAATGCGTAAAATTCTAATGAAGATCAGACACAGCCAATAACACCACTCCTCAAGTAAATACGCTCGGAGAGGTACCATGCCAGCTAAAAGGCGGACGGACGATAAGGTCTTTGCCCAATTCATAAAAACGCCTGTAACGTGGTAGGAAAGAAAAACTCAAAGACCGTTCCATATTTTGTCGTAAGAGACAATAACGATTTCGAAAAGCGATGCGTTCTCAGAAGATGGGTGAGAACAACATATGGATGTTCCGAGCAAGTCCGGCGGGTGTAGTGGATATCGATCAGGACAGGAGGGTTTATATTAGGAAAGCCAGTTCATAAGAGTTTCAGCGGTGGTCCGTATAGAACAAACTAAGGGAACTGATTGTAAGCATGTGGTACAATGATTGAAGTTCCTCCGTGATGATCACTAATTAGGCAGATGGCACGGCGCTGGCTCTATCCAGGACTTCATTAAGTGAAGTGGACGGACATCTTATCCCCAGATAACTGCAATACTCCATCACCGGTCGAACTTGCGCTTTGTATAGCATAAGGACTTGCGCCGATGAGAAGAATCGCCTGCTGCGGTTAAGAAATTTCTCTGAGGCAACGTATCTTTAGACTCTATAAAGCTGATAAATCCTACATATTTTGTCAGTTTCACGCCCATGCAATCTGTCTTTGTTAGGTATTGCAGTACCCTGAAATGTGGTTTGGGTGAAAACTGGTTGGCTTTGGTAGTGAAGGAACCAGCCTGTTTTTTGCTGACGTTGAAATTAACAGAATTCTCCCGGCCCCAGGAGGCTGACTTAACGTGAGCTGTGTTGACTCTTTCAACTATTATACCCGCATTACTGTTTGTCAATGCGTACATATCTAGCGTCGAGTCCTTGGTGTAGCCGTCGTCTGCATAACTGTGAATATTACCAAAGCATAGTAGACCATTAATAAATAATAATAATAATGTAGGCGACAGCAGAGAGCCCTGAAGAACACCATCATTTATATGTAAATCACCGTCGTCAATGGTTACAAAAATGGTTCGAATTAAAGAGCAGGCTAAGGCGCGCCTAAATAAAACTTTATATAATTAATAACATTAATTTCAAGAAGAATAATGTAAATTCTTTCAATTCAAATTCTCGGTAGGTGGTTTAGCGGTAATATAATATGATGTATTACTGCTAAACCATGCTTGTGATTACACTCAAGTCAGTGCCTGTGTCATTCCGATTGAGCTAACATTTTGAAATAATACCAAATCTTTCTTCTTCTTTTACAGCCATTTTATTCGCTTCAGTGCTGGATACAGGCCTCTCTTATTTACATGATATGAGAGAATTTTAGTCATACACTTCCATGGTGACCAATCCGCTTGGAAGTGGGTTTCCTCACGGTGTTTTCATTCAACGGAGTGTCAGCAGCCATTTTAGCACAAATTCTAAAGTTATAAATACTTTGCTCTCAATTGGAGATGTCAGCCCTTGCCCGCCCTGGCAATAGAGAACACAACCATGGCAGTTTCCTTATATTTGAATTATAAATTTTTACTGGTTCTCTCATGCTTAGCGCATTTCGTCTTCGTTCTTTCCCTCTAATATTTGAGAAAGCGAGACACGGTAACTTACCCGAGTATAACTACCTACCTATCGACTCAATAACTCATTCATAATTCACACATTAATCAATCACATTTACTTAAAACACATTAAACACAAAAACTCTACCCTAAATTAATTATCACAAATAAGCACCCTTCCCACTCTAACAACGATAACTTACCACAAATGACGGCTATTTACGTGCTTTTTACACACCAAATAGCATTAGCGGCGACTGGTGTGTAAATGTGAAAATGTGGAAATTCGGTGCTCTCAATGCAGTAGCACTCTCCTTAATTCCAAAATAAACTTGGGCGGGAGACTGGCGCGAGGGTACGTCGGTGCTTATTATTTAGTTATTTGTCATTTGTATTCCGTCCGGAAGCGGAGTCTACGCACGACTATGCTTTAGTCCACAGAGCTGCGAATGGACAGACCGAGGTTTGTGCGGATCGCGAGCAAGAAATTGTGAGCAATGGAAGACATTACGAGCTCCGGCGTGCCCACCACCACCGCCGTTGTATAAAGTTTTTCATGTGAAACATCTAATGGCGTGACTTGCCAAATCTTGCTAAAATCAGCTCGAATGCCGTGACGCTAGATGTGATGGCACATTATTTTGTTCCTTGTAGTCAAGTCATACTTGCATTCAAAATTTAAATTGAATTTTTTTTCTACTATCATAGTGAACGCAATTTTTATTGCTGCATTTAAATTTCGATCATATTTAATTTAAATAAAGATATATAATAAAGAACAATACACGAAGAACTTGTTTGTTCTTTTCTACCATTTTTCACTAATTATTATAGTTCCGTAAATAAAAGGAAAACCAACCCCTTTTGGATCACTTTGTTGTCTGTCCGTCAAAAACTTTTTTCTCAGAAACGGGGAGAGGTATCAAGATGAAATTAATATGAATCTACGGAAACTTGGAGGTATTTATTTAAATAATTTAAGGTAAATACAATCAAAATATATGGACATTTATATCAAATATTTTTATACTCGCAATGACATTCATCGAGACCTATTAAGTACTTCCCCTTGATCTGGAATATTATGAAATTTGGCATTTCTCACATTTGGGCGGTTAGCCAGCATTAGTAAAAGGAAAAATCTGAAAGTCCTAAAATTTGTGATTTTATCGTTTAAAAAATATGATATTGCGATTAAAATAAACTCACTCATCAAACCTATAGGGTACGAGTATAATACTTCCCATTGTCCTAGGATTAAGCAAATTGGCAATAAATTATTTTAAGTAAAGGAAAAATTCCTAAAATTTCCAATTTGTATTTATATCTTAAAAACATTATTTAAGTATTTCAGCAAGGTCATTAAAAAATCGATAGGGTACTTTCCATTGACCTAGAATCGTGAAAATTTGGCAAGAAATAAGATTACAGCACAAGGAAAAAATCTGAAAATCTTTAATTTGTAATTACATCACATAAACTATATTCACTTGTTTGTCCATCAGTTTCGGTGTCGAAAACAGCAAAAAATCGTAGAGACTCTTGAATCGCAGGATGGATGAACTGTTTAGATACATAATTAAGTCTGCACGGAACCCTTAGACGCAAGTCCTACACTCGCACTTCTCCAGTTATTTTTAATAGAAAAACGCTTATGGAAAACCACCTAAAACTTAAAAAGATCTCTTGGAAACTTATATCTTAATTTTTGCTATCTTGTTAGATTACGTATTTTTCTTTTTATTATTTTTATATTTTCGCAGTGTGAACGGAATAATCACTTAACGCTGAGTGAGCCAACGATTTACAAATCTAACAAAGTAAACGTTAAACATATTTTTAAATAGTTGTTTACGTCTCTCTAATGGATGTACCATTGCAAATAAATACGACTGAAGCACACTTGTTGTATACACATAACAAGGTAGATGTACGCCAATCTAGTCGTAAAAGGGTTCCCGATACTCGGGATGGACGTTGATAAAATTTCAGAGAATATTCTTGCCAGTTCTTCTAGGAAATTCAAAATTGGTGTGTGTCACTATATCGACCTACAATTAAATTATAAAATATCAGCCCGGTTGGCCAAACCGTTTAAGAATAATTCCCAGCTAAGTTACTTGCCATTTCTTCTCTGAAGTTGAAAATGGTTGTGTGGCGAACTATTGACATACAGAATAAACCCACAACATTTCAATCCGATCGGCCGAACCGTTTAAGAGGAGTTGCGCGGACACACAAACGAACAAACAGACAGACACCAAAAGTTTATTAACCACAGTCGAGTACATATTATATGCAATACAATACAAGCGTTAATAATATGCCATTTTAACTTTAATAATAGTATTTTTTTTAATTTGTATTTCGTTTCCCGGTCGTGCCTTTTTTTAACTCTACGACTTCACACTTATGGACCCTGAAAGCAAGAAGGGGAATTTCATTTTGTTTTCCACAGGAAAAAGGCGCCGCCTTCTGCTCCACAGCACCCTGTATATCGGTCGTGCCTCTTCTGCGTGTCTTACTTTATAACTTATGCCCGCGGAGAAAGCAATCTTTGAAGAAACGTGTCCTGACTTTAGGTTTAAGACTAAGAAAATTGGGTAGTTTTATTATATATCATAGACCGGATTTCGATAAGATGTCGTTGTATCGTCTTATAACAAATATTCTGAAAAATTGTTTCCTGTGCGGTTTCTTTACACGCTCCATTTTTTTCTGTCCACAACCTCAGGGCAAGACAAGGTAGCCTTAACGGTGGTTTTTTGAAGGTAAAATTTCCCAGCCCGCTTCCATTGGAGTTTGACTACGAAACGTCAGTTAGAAATCCCTGTTCGTACAATAATTTTTAATGTATATGTATGCATACCAAATATACATACATGTGCATAGATAGAGATATACTAAATATAGGTACCTGCTATTTACATAAACATATACCCGATAATTCTGAACATAGGAGACAATGTTTTAAATACGAAAGATTCTAGGACAGAAAGTGCTTCTTTAAAATAATTTTGAAAGTGTGAAGTTTGAAGAAGAAAGACGGATATTGAGAGAGAGATGATTCCATAAGCGAGCTGCATGAACCGTGAATGATTTAGAATAAGATTTAGTGGAATGGGTA
>WYDE02021883.1:0-12873 GCA_009867175.2 Adela reaumurella | reverse complement strand
GAAGAGCCTCATCAGATGCATCTTCTCCATAAGCTTCATGGAGCGCTTGGACACAGAGTTGCTAACTGCTACCAACAGGTAACACCGCACTTCTGCTGCAGTCTTGCTGCGCGTTCACCTACTTCCAGCACTTGCTGAAG
The DNA here is from genome assembly GCA_009867175.2 of Adela reaumurella. Classification (NCBI taxonomy): domain Eukaryota; kingdom Metazoa; phylum Arthropoda; class Insecta; order Lepidoptera; family Adelidae; genus Adela; species Adela reaumurella. The sequence continues at coordinate 12,733 of WYDE02021883.1, read as the reverse complement.
AGCCTCATCAGATGCATCTTCTCCATAAGCTTCATGGAGCGCGTGGACACAGAGTTGCTAACTGCTACAAACAGGTAACATCACACTCCTGCTGCAGTCTTGCTGCGCGCTCACCTACTTCCAGCACTTGCTGAAGAGCCTCATCAGATGCATCTTCTCCATAAGCTTCATGGAGCGCTTGGACACAGAGTTGCTAACTGCTACCAACACGTAACACCGCACTTCTGCTGCAGTCTTGGTGCGCGTTCACCTACTTCCAGCACTTGCTGGAGAGCCTCATCAGATGCATCTTCTTCATAAGCTTCATGGAGCGCTTGGATGCGTAGGTCCCTACCTTATACCAACAGGAAACACCACGACAATGCACCATCGCACAAGGCCATCATTGTAAACAAATTTTTGGCCAATAACTCAACAAAGACCATCAAACAACCAGCGTATTCACCGGATATGGCTCCGGCTGACTTTTTTCTCTTTCCAAAACTCAAATTACGACTTCGAGGCACCCGTTTTCAGTCGATAGAAGACATAAAATATAATTTCCCACTAGAACTGATGTAAATTCCGGAAACTGCATATAAAAAGTATTTTGATAATTGGATTATTTGTTGGCGTAAGTGTATAACTTCGGATGGGGCCTACTTTGAAAGCAATAAAATATATTCCTGGCCTAAAATAAAGCTGGCTGATACGGTTGAAACGCTGCGTGTTGAGAGGTATAGGAGTATATGTATGGTTGTATATTGCAGCGGCTGTACCCCGCGCCAGGTGTGTCGCCAGCTCATGCGCATGAACCATTTCGCGTGTTGAAAGTTATAGGAGTATATGAATGGTTGTATATTGCAGCGACTGTACCCGCGCAGGGTGCTTCGCCAGCTCATGCGGCTGAACTGCTGCTAGTGTTGAAAATTATAGGAGTACATGAATGGTTGTATATTGCAGTGGCTGAACTGCTGCGCGTGTTGAGATTTAAAGGAGTATATGAATGGTTGTATATTGCAGTGGCTGCACCTGCGCTGGGTGCGTCGCCAGCCCATGCGGCTTAACCGCTGCGCGTGTTGAAAGTTATAGGAGTATATGAATGGTTGTATATTGCAGTGGCTGTACCTGCGCCGGGTGCTTCGCCAGCTCATGCGGCTGAACTGCTGCGCGTGTTGAGAGTTAAAGGAGTATATGAATGGTTGTAAATTGCAGTGGCTGTACCCGCGCCGGGTTCGTCGCCAGCTCATGCGGCTGAATCGCTGCACGTGCGTGGAGCTGCCGCAGCACCGCGTGCCCTGGTTCCACCACAAGTACATACAGGAGCAGATAGCCACCTGTTAGTGGTTTTGTACCCTCACCTCTCCCTGTAGCCCTTCAACTTAGTTATGGGGAAAACGAACGAGGGGCGATGAATTTGGGGGAGTTAAATTAGCGAGGGCGTGAAGAGAACATTGGTTTTGTGGTAGTGGGGAGCGCTCTAAGTAATAATTCGAAGTCTCGCATGGATTTGACATCGAGCGCGAGTCGCTCGAAGACAGAATAGAAGTACCAGATAGCAGCAGTAGTGTGCTCAGTGCAGATAAATATAGAGAACATACATTTTTAACGGAATGCACAATTCTGTCACAAGCTTGCTTCAAATTATGAATATAGCATACAGTTGCGATTTTGTCAGCTCATGTGTTGGCTCAGCGGTGCAGCATGCGGTATTTTCTTACCGAAGTTAAGCACTGCCGAGCGAGGTCAGGTCTTGGATAGGTGACCGCTTAACCGTTGAAGCTGGTCGTGGTTCGAATTCCACGTTAAACTGTAGTTGCCTTCCCTCTCCTTACATTGTGGTAAGATAAAACCCGCCCCGGTTGGTACCACCGCACCGAATGAAGGTCGGTCGAAGCGGCTATGAAACATAGTTCGTGTTTTCCGTCTAGTTCAGTGTAGCTGGATGGAATTGAGGGAAGTTCTGGCATAGCACCACCTTCATAACTCACCAAGGTGTTTAGGCTTTCATTACTGGTACCAGAAGAACTGGTGCATTAGGTGATGTAGCCTTCCGTGTCAGTTTCCATTAAACAAAAAAAATTGAATTTCACATAGCGTGTAACAATGGTATTTTGTTTATTCTCGCCTGTCCACTTTTGGACACATTGGTATACCATATGAGGCTACCATCGTCCCATGTTTGCCGGCTTTCAAGCCAGTCCTCCCTGAGAGGCAGCTCAACAGTGTAACTTTTTGTAGTGTTCCACTGAATGGGCATAGCATCTGTTGTCGGTCTTAGAATTGGGTTTTCCATCACTGAGTCTACAAACCTCCTCAGTGACTGTGAAAGCCAGTTTACTTTCTCCTGGAACATTATCCTATGCATGCTAGATTTCGCCTCCTTTAACACGAATCGGTGTAGAGGCGGTATGTTTAGCAAAGCGTTTAGGGCGGCTCCAGGAGCGGTTGACGTGGCACCACTTGCTATGAAACATGCGATTCTCTGCAAACTGTCTAGCTTTCTTATAACAGTCTTTTGGCTAGTCTTACCACACCTCACTACAGAGGCGTACGTAATTAACGGCCTCACAATAGCTGTGTCCCGTCTTGTCACGGCCATACGACTGTATATTTATGCTCAAAGCTGTTTTGGCCTTCCGGATTGTATTGCAGATTTGACTGTTCCATGTAAGTTTCTGGTCGATCGTAACTCCCAGATTTTTCACTTCACTGGAAAAGGGAATGCTGGGGCTGGGCTGAGGCTTGAGGCTGGGTTGGACAAGTTTGTCCAGGTTCTTCTTTTTGGTGATCGGCATTAACATTGTTTTCTCAGCGTTTACTGAGAGTTAATTTTTAAAGCACCATTTACTTATGATGTTCAGAGCTTTTTGTACGAGACTTGAGATTGTACTCTGACAAGTGCCTCTGACCACAAAAACTATGTCATCAGCATACCCTTGGACGTCAATGTGAATACTCTCAAGTCCACACAGCAGCTGTCCATAAGAGGGGCCACAAGACCCCTCATTGAGTATTTGCTATAAAGATAACTTTGACAGATGTCCATGGTTCTGGGATATATCCTAGGGCATAACTTGCCCTACCTATATATTTTGATTAGATAAGGTGTGAGGATGCCTTGAGTGATGAGTGATACCTTGTTGAAGGAGTAAGTACTGGTTGGATTCCATCTTCACCACTTGATTACATGGTTTAAAGGTACTTATAGCCCACTGTACCTGGTGAGACCTTATAACCTGAGCGGCTCTTTTCCAGTCCTCATTGTGAGGTCTATAGGGGTTGATCCGATTGGTTAAGTGACCTCCTGCACCCGGAAAGTGGGGCTGACACCAATAGTTCCAGGATTTCCTCTGCAGTAGTTGTAAAGGAACCGTCTGGCTTATTCAAGAGCCCAAGGTGATTACGGTCAGATTTTAAGAGCATTTTGTGGAGAGCCTTGCCCCTCGTGTCGCTTAACTCCTCGCAGAACTTCATCCACTATTCCTTCTTTGCTTTTCTAATCTCCTTGTTGTATTCTGTTAGGGCTTCCTTGTTCTTCTCCCACTCCCCTTTCTTTTTAGCCCTGTTGTATAATCTGCGTGTGACTGTTCTAAGTTTGCCTAACTTAGGAGATCACCACGGAACCGAACGTGTCGAGGTTTTCGTTTTCACGGGGAAGCTATCCTCATAGGCATTTCCTATGTCTTCCGAGACCATTGCTACCACCAGTTCCAGACACTCTTGTGATTTAACACTTTTTGGGAAATTCTCCAGATTCTTCCTTAGTTTGCCTCGAAAGACATTCCAGCTGGTCTTCGGATTTCTGAAAGTCACTGTTTGATAGGGTATTGAAAAACCTAGTTCAAAATAAATATGCTTATGGTCAGACATTGAACATTCGTCGCTGACCTGCCAGTTAGAAATGTATCTGGCTAGGTTACTTGAGGCGAAAGTGATGTCCAGCACCTCCTGTCTGACTATAGTCTCAAAGGTTGGTTTGCACCCTTTGTTCAAAACAACTAATCATTTACTTATGAGAAAATCATGAAGTAACTCACCCCTTGGGTTGATGTCGGTGCTGCCCCAAGATGTGTGATGGACGTTAGCGTCACATCCCACCAGTAGTTCGGCATTGTGCTTCCTAGCAATGTCAGCTACTCGGGCCAAGTCTACTGTTGGGCACGCTCTGGGTCATTGACCGCTGGTATAATACTTATAGTAGGTACTAACACTGCAGGTAAGCTACCTGAAGTGTTAATTCCCAGTAATAATGGTGCTAATACAAGAATCTTGGGTAGCCAATGGGCCTTTATTTTTGGTAGCTATTTATATTTGTCTTTAAGAAACATGGAAGGGGCGTATACTCTCCCCCGCTGTGGACGTAGACGTCCACTGTAGGACTGAGTGGCAGCCCTTCCTGTTCTCTCTATGACTTGCTGACCGCCCTCTTGATGCACCCCTGCCCGCCCGGTAGGGTGCTCCCGTGGCTCCCACCCTCTGAGTGTTAGAATTCCCCGGCGGTCCGGAATGCATCTCAGCAGAGGTCGATGGATCGGCGGTCTGCTGGGTTTGGTTGGTCTGTGACTGTGGAGGTGCTTTTGGGTTTGGGCTTGCCTTGATTTTAAAAATTATCTTTTTAAAACCAATGTCAACCCGACACAAGCTACTTGAGGGCCTCCATGGAGGGATAGTCTAGCAACACCGTTAAAACAATGCCGACCTCGTCCTCCCTTTTGTGATGACCCTCCAGAGTTCAGTGTTGAGCCCCTCATTTTTAATCCTCATCAGCTTTAGCGCCTCCTCCACGGACTGCGCTTCGTTACAGCGATGTGCTTATGAAAGTCGTGGCCCATGTGGGCTTGAGTAGCTCCACCTCCATAATTATTTGCAGGTTAGCTTCAGGCCACGGCTTAAGTTTGGCTATCTGACTTACAAGCCACTCCTGACTAGCCTGGTTTACACAGGTAGCCAGGATCCATCCCGTCTTGTGAGTGTACCCACCGAACTAGGGCCCCACACCCTTTATGTTGATCTCGCAAATTGCGAGATTGATGGCGCGGAGGACCAGCTTCATTTCTTCCTCAATCATGGGGTTCGAGTTATGAATCCCTATTCGCAAGGCTCCAGCCACCTCTCGGTAGTTGGGTTTGGAGGCGCCTAGGACTTTGGGTTTTACCGCGGGTGGAACTGTGGCCATCCGCGGTGGTCTAGTCCCGGTCAGAAGCTGTGGCATCTTTTTGGGGTGTTCCCCCGGGGACCCCTCCTCACAACGACTGCGTTTAGACGCCTTCGCTGGATGAGGGACCTCGAACGGGCATTTAAAGGCCTCTGGCAGAGATCATAGGCTTCACCATCATCTACGACCGCCGTCAGAAACCTTTTCAGACGCTTCCGAGCCGCGCCACAAAGGTTCGGGTTGCCTGTTACAGGGTTTGCCGAAGTGGTCGATTTGACAGTCGCAAATGCAAATGCAATGACATGCAAATTTAGCTGTACTGCTCAAAATATAGCCTTAGTAAAATCCAGCTCTGTTTACTGACAGACAATGCACAGCCTAAACTGCTGCATCTAGAATTATGCCATTTTGCACACGGCGTCCTTTTGTAACATGGGTGAGCACTAAGAAAGGATTTTTTAAAATTAATCGAGCAAGAGCGTTAAATAGGGCATGTACGTTTTTATGGAAGTTTTTAATTTTTAAAATTAGATATATAAAAATTGGTGCTTCGGCGTCTTTTTTTAATTTTTTTTTTTTAAATTCATCCCTTAACAGGGAATAGGGGATTAAAGTTTGTTTGGAGATCAGAAGACATCAACGCATCAAATCATTCATGCGGGTTACCTTTTTGGGGCGATATGGGAAATGGAATGGGGGAAGCCTGGTGGGGGTGGCGGGGAAGAGTGATTTACCACGGGCGGAGCAGAGGGCCAAATAAAATACTAAAAAGGAGTTCAACGCGCCAAGTTTTTTCTAGGGGTCGGCGGGTCATGTTGGTTTACTGGGTAGGGTGTGGCCGGGAGCAGCGATTTACTGAGGGTAGAGGTAGGTGTAGGAACTGGGTACAGGTGGTGGTAGGGCTAGGGGTAGGGAAGTGTTTAGGGTCAGGGGTAGGTTAGGGTAGGTGTAAGCGGAGTCGGGGCTTGGCGGCGAAGGGTGATTTACCGCGAGCGGAGCCGCGGGCAAAAGCTAGTTTATAATATTAGTAGAAATAGTAGGATTTATTGATTGGCCAATGTAGACAATGACTTACTTAATTTGATAAAAAAAGCAGACAATTCTGGGTCCTATACTTTTTGAAAAGTACCTTTGACCAAAAAACTCCAAACGAAAGTGGTAAAATCGGCGGCTCGAGCCATTCCCCTCTTTGATGAAATATGCACAAATTGTTTTAACTGTACAATCTGCTGACCCCATCTTAAACTTAAAGAAATGTCCGCTTGCAGTCGGCATGAAGAAGACTGCACTTGAGAGAAGCGTGCTGGAGACAGTGAAAGCAGTTTTTCCTAAGTGTCAGCTGCGAGCTCCACACCATACCCCGTACGGATACAAGATTAATATTCTGCTCACTGTGGACGACGGCAACACCAATAATGACGAGGCAAACAAGTGAGTACATAAATACATGGAATGCAATGTGCTGGAATCCACTCCCCACTGTCATTATCTCATAATCATCATCTTTGATTCATATCGTAAATAGTCACCTGGACTAATGACTAAGGTAGAGGGCCCGTTGACCGACCTGCAGGTTTCAGCGACCTTTTCACATTTTCCGCTCTTAGGATTTATGACAGTATCGTATTTTTTATATGATTTATTGAACCCACCGCCACATTATAAACACCAAATTACCCATCACTACGGGCCAATGCGTCAACTAATAAAGTAAAACGCTAATTTTCGTGGAAAACTTTGTAGTCATATTGAAGCTACATGTGGTAACTTATAGTTTAAAGGTGTGCTCTTAGAGAACTATTGACTAACTGTCTTTGTAATGAATTCTTTACTTGTTGTGATATTACATTGGTTTTTGAGTAATTTACGAAAAACCATCGCTCGGTGATGGAGACAATGCAAATTTGTATATAAGGTTTCACCGACCAACGGTTGGTAACATCCGAATGCACCTACTTAAATAAATTAAGTATTACTCACATGTGTGGCTCATACGTGTGAATATAACGTAACGTCCATGTTATTAGATATATTATCTGTGTTAAGAGCAATAGACGACCGCGTAATTTCCTTATAGTTTTTCCAAAAACCTTGGTCACAGCTTAGCACTTTATGCAATTTAATAACCACCAAATAAGAGTTCTGTCATACCAAAGTTTATAGTCAAGAATCAAAGGTAAATTGAGGTTTTAGATAAAACAAACCAATATACTTCGATAGGTATAACCCTCTTATTATCTAAACAATTTTTTTTTTTTTAAATTCCTATTCTGTACAAATAGGTCGCGTAATAGGTTCATCCAAATATAACCTGACGCTTCACCAGCTTCGTCGGTCGGTTAAGCCGACTCTTTCAACGACTTTGAATTAAAAAAAACAATTATGAGTCTTATGCCTTCAACTATAAGACTAATTTAGTAGAGCAAATACTGTACAAAATACTGGGCCGCCCTCTTCTGCATCTCCCACAATTCTGTAACGAGTGTCCTGGGTCCGTGCAAAATTGACAACAGTGCGTAGAATCCACCGTGCCGACTTGCTTAGGCGGGCGGCTCGAAGTCACTGGAGGACCGGAGACCTGCTCTGTGGACAGTGTCAGCTGAGTGCCACTAGGCGACACTCGTCCTCGAAGAACTTAAGCAGGTCTGCGAAATGAGGTAGGTGGGTGGCACTATCCCCTATAACAGGGTTTCTTAAAGTGGGGTCCACTGACCCCCGGGGTCCGTAGCTTGTATATCAGGGGTTCACAGTAGCTCAGTTAAACCTTAACACTCTCTGTCCTGATATCAGCCACTCGGCTCGTCGCGGCACTCTCGCTCAGAACAGCTTGATAAATAAACATGGGTGCGGGTCCATTTTTAATTGGTATTGATAATATCTTATTAAATGACTTAATTGACATGAGATCTAAAGAAGTTTTGAAAGCTGAATTTCATGCAAAAGGTCTTGGCGAGTTTTGGTGATTTTTGAGTGAAGCTTACCCTCTTCCAATCAAGTGAGCTATGTCCGTTCTTATACCATTTGCTATTTCTTAATCGAGAACCCTGCTTCACAAAGATGGTAGATCTTTGTGAAGCAGGGTTCTCGGTTCTGGTGTTGATAAAAACAAAACATGACAACCGATTGAACGTCACAGATGATATGCGCCTTGCATTGTCGAAGACGATTCCACAATTTCACGTACTCATTGAGGCCAAACAGCAACATCCTTCTCATTATCTTAGTTTTTATTAGGATTCGTAACATTTAATTAAGTATTTGTAAGTGGTATGAAACTACCAATAAAATTGATTTTTTAATATAAATACGGCTTGTTTTCTTTTCCTGACAGGGGTCCATGTAATTTTTTAAATTCTAAAAGTGGTCAGTGACTGCAAAAAGTTAAGAAACCCTGCCCTACAACATCCCGAGCGAAACGAAGCTTAAGGTCCGACGGAACTTCCACAGCACAATGTGTAAGAGGATGTACGACCACTAATAGACATCGAGTCCCAACTTGCGCAAAGAGTTGACCGCCACCAGGAGCGGTTTCAGAAGCGCATTCCTGACTTGCGCCACCTGAGTGACACACGGCAAGTTCAGGATGGCATGTAGGACATGGGTGGATGTCGGACGGCCAACCGTCGCACGTTTTGAAACAGACAATTCAAAAGATCTCGAGCTATGACGCGTAGTTGTCATCGGTGAGAGGGAGATGCACGATGATATCTCTCGCCGCACCTAAAAGAGAAGACAACAGGTACGTGATCTTTTGCGCCCGTGAGATTGGTGCGAGCATCGACGAGGCTGTCAAAGAAGTTGATGAATGCTAGCGAGGCGCTAGTAAGGCGCCCGTCAAAGGTCGGTAGACCGATCGTAGGTAGCCTGTATACGACAAGACCTTCCAACCTCAGACATCAAAGGGGCGCCCGCGATAGCCCTCTGAAGGCGGAACCCATGCTCTGTAAGTACGCCCGTCAGATCAAGAAATGATCGATATCGGTCTCCACCTTTTGGAGTTTGTCGACGAATTTCCGGGTACCGTCCTCGTCGACTATCTGGAGGATCTGCATATGAGCAGCCGAAACCACCTCCTTGTGCTCAGCAGCTTTTAAACCGGGCGAGCAAATCTTTCTTACTCTCCGCACGATCTACCAACGCGGTCGCGAAAGTGATCCATCGTAGAGCGCTTGCGATCTTGCTGCTCTCGGTGGAGAACAACATTTTAACTAATTGCTTACAAGGTTTCCTACCTTGAACAAATGGAAACTACAAGGGTAGATCACAATAAAATGAGGCAGGCAACAAAAATCTCACCAATTACAAACCTAAGTGAGTGACGAGTGAAACGAAAATAACCAAATGTTCAAAATGAACCCAAATAAATCCAAAGACAATGTAGAACTAAAAAGGCTTGAACTACCTACTCACGAAAATAGCACGTAGTTGGCCCAATCCAAACTACGCTAGACGATACTAGACAAAAATAAATAACCCTTCCTTTTGCTTCGCCGTAGTCGGGTAAAAATAAACAATGGATCCAAATAAACCAGAAGACAATGCAGAACAAAAAACTTGAACACACTAAGGAACGAGCAGCCAGAGAAATGAGACGTAGTTTGTTCAAGCGTAACTACGCTAGACGAAATGAATTTTGAAAATGAACCCAAATAAATCCAAAGAAAATGTAGAACTAAAAAGGCTTGAACTACCTACTCACGAAAATAGCGCGTAGTTGGCCCAATCCGAACTACGCTAGACGAAACGAGGCAAAAATAAAAAAAAAACAATGTATCCAAATAAACCAGAAGACAATGCAGAACAAAAAACTTGAACAAACTAAGGAACGAGCAGCCAGAGAAATGAGGCGTTGTTTGTTCAAGCGTAACTACGCTAGACGAAACAAAAGGCGCGTAGTTTGTCTAATCCGAACTACGCTCTGACACCAAAACGATGACGATAATACACGTCGCGAGCAGCTCTGCCATCACCACTCAGTCCCAAGCTATCCTGAAAAGGGGTTGCTGAGAGGTTCGACCCTTGTTCAGCTAAAAACTTTTAAAGCACAACCTGAAAATTGTTCAAAAAAGGCAACACTCTCCGAAGATCTTTCGGTCCGTATGGCACCCGCTGTCATAGACCGCTATTCTAAATTCTAGAAAGGACATTAAAATCAGGCCCAAATTTGCTTAGAACTTCGAGAATAAAGAATTCTGGAACAGTCTCACCATATGTGGCAGCAGGTGGTGGAGCAAAGATCTGGACGTTCCCGGCGTGTCGGTGAGGGCTGGCAGTAATGCAGGCTCGAAGAAATGAATTGGAGTTAATTCCCGGGTTCAGCACATAAACAGTGCGTTAAAAAATTATTAACCATAGGAAGATGATGGTGACTGTCTGGTGGACCAGTGCCGGACTTGTACATCACAGCTTCTTACCGAATGGCAGAACAGTGACGGCAGATGTCTATTGCCAAGAATTGAAAACAATGATGGAGAATCTCGCAATTCAACAACCAAGTCTGGTCAATCGCTCATCCCCATTGCTTCTCCAAGACAACGTGCGAGCTCACACTTCACGACAGACCATCGCAAAGCTACAAGAGTTACAGCTGGAAGCTTTCCAGCACTCACCGGACCTAGCCCCAACAGATTTCCTTTTTTTTAAATTTAGACAATTTTTTAAGTGGGAAAAATTCACACCCGAGAGGCAGTACAAAACGATTTTGCTGACTTCATCGCCTCTCGTCCAGCAGAGTTCTACATTAAAGGGATAAACAAACTGACATCAAAATTACAAAATTGTATAGATAATTTGGACCATTACTTTGATTAGGTACCTAAAATAAAAAAAATAACCAAAATTTGTATATTTATAAATTTTCATACAAATCTTCAATTTCATAGGTATGTATTAACATCTTCAGTACCTGGTTTTGCCTGTAAAATACAGCCCACACAAAAATAATTTTTAAGCAAAAACTATTTACTAACCAGGCCAAAGTATCCAATTTATATAGCTAATCTTGCATTTATTTTAATCCATAAGGTAAATTATATTAGTTATTAAAACCTGTTAATTTTCCAACAGTCAGCTTCTACAGCTACAGTCCACTAGAAATAAGAGATTCCAAATATAGCTTAGACGGAAATCTTATAAAACGGAGGTTATATTGTTTAGAAAAAATATTATTATAATCCAAACGGATCCATGGGTACAGCAAATTACAAATTATGCTTCATTCTTGTCTGCCGTGGGTAGGGTTTCCATGTCTACTTCTTCCTAAAAATACGTACCTGTTCTCTTCCAGAGTGGCCATAACATTGCTAGAAAACTACAACTTCTGCAAGCAACTGGACGAGGGTCTAGGCAGCGACGGCACCTTGAAACCAGTACTCAACGGACCCAGCAAGCACCGTCGGAGACATCTCGAGATCCTCGGCTACAAGCTGGTCGAGATATCGGCTGTCACCTGGCACTCTATGTACATGACTGAGCCTAACGTCAAAGCTGACTTCCTCAGGCAGAAGATATTAGAATGCAATAGGAGTAATATATAATAAAAGTTTGAAGTTGTTCTTTTTATTTAAGTCTCCGAAGGCTAGTACTCAAGAATCGATGAAGACTTAGGGTTAATTCACTGGAATTTTACATAGCATAATGAACTTTAGGTCAATTGTGTAAATGTACAAAGCTAACAGGCTAACAGGTCGTGGGTGTTCCGCGGAATTTACGCGGAACAGCTACTGTCGGCGGCGTGTCACGATTCCATGGGAAGTGGAGCGAGTCGCAGTGCTGTGTCAAGCTTCTACCAAACAAGTGGTGTCACGAGAATTCTCGACCATTCTTGCGAATTCGGAGGCTCAGAATCTCAACCAAACGAGGGGAATTAAATGCTTCCGTTCGTTTTCCATCGCCAGAGCACATCATTGTGCTCTAATATTTTAATCTACAGGATCATGCGGCGTGGACTTTGGGATTGAAACAATAGAACTTACAACTTGCTCGATAGAAAAAAAATCCAAAATACTCCTATTTTTGGGGCAATTTCAATCGTTGTTCGAGAAAGAATTTATGTTTATGCTTATTTTTTTTCTCCAAATACAGTTGTATATGGTATAGGGAACTGTGGAACCGAAATGTCAAAATTATAATATTTCACGGAAAAGTGTTGAACTCAGCACTGAAGAGGCTTCACCAAAAATATCCGGGCCAAAAATAGAACAGTTTTATCTAATTTTCTATTGAATATCTTCGATTGTGTGTAACGTAAGTACCAGTTTATACCATTTTTGGGCTGTTTTGTACAAGGATTTCACTGTAGCTTCCTGGCATCCCCGTATGGATTTTGGGAGTTGTTGCCGTCTTGCTTGACTAGACTGCGAAACTTGATCGAATCGCGAATTAGATGGACTTGCCATGGGATCTCCGGTGGCTCCCGTCGTCGGCAACATCTTTATGGAAGACTTTGAGGAGCGAGCGTTTGCCACAGCTGAACATGCTCCTACAGTCTGGCTCCGATATGTGGACGACATTTTTTCGTTATTTCCTCACGGTCAGGATCAACTCTCAATTTTCTTAAACCACATCAATGAAATTCATCCACAAATAAGGTTTACA
>WYDE02021661.1:0-12877 GCA_009867175.2 Adela reaumurella | reverse complement strand
GGGTAAGCAGAGCAATCGGTGTTGTGCTGCAAGAACTCCAGTAAATTACAGCACAACACCGATCACCACATTTCGCAGCGTATTCGAACAAGATATAAAGCATCATGTAAGGCACAATGACACACCTACTGCATGACTTGTTACATATAAGTACCGTGCAAAGGTGAGAGGTGGCGAGCCTGTCGCTCTTTATAACGGTATCTTGTCCTTATACCTTGGTCGCCTTTTACGACATGCATGGGAAGAGATGCAGTGGGGTCATTCTTTTAAGTACCGGCCACACACGGTTTCAAACAGTAAGTACTCATCACGTTACCCACTATGAGAATGAGTTACTAAGTTATAGACTCTTACACAAAATGAAAGAACTACAGATAAACAAAAACCGTTATCGAACACAAACAATTAGTTTAGTAGATCCACAAGTTGGCTGAATTAAGCACTAAAGCAAACGTTCTAACTAGGCCTAAACAGTTAAAACAGTTTGGATTTTGTTTTGCCGGGTATAATATGATGATATCGTTGTTTTAGGTCTCGGATGGTTGAGCTCTAGATTCGACATCAGGCCAAAGCAAATACAACAGCAAATTAAGGAGACAGCTGTGCAATAACTGCATACAAATAAACACTAGGTATATATATTATACTACAGCGTAAACTTGACGCTACGACGACGGCGGCGGCGCATGGTTGGTAAAATGCTAAAAGACGACGCATGGTTGGCAAGATGCCAAAGGACTTCGCAAGCTTGGTAAGATGCTAAAGGACGATGAATGGTGGGCAAGATGCTAAAGGATTACTTATGGTTGGCAAGATGCTAAAGGACTACGCAATGTTGGCAAGATGTTAAAAGACTACGCAAAGGTTGGCAAGATGCTAAAGGACTACGAATGGTTGGCAAGATGTTAAAGGACTACGCAAGGTTGGCAAGACGTTAACGGACTACGCAAGGTTGACGCAATGCTAAAAGACGACGCATGGTCGGTAAGATGCTAAAGAACTACGCAAGGTTGGCAAGATGTTAAAGGACGAAGCATGGTTGACAATATCATAAAGGAGGACTCAGAGTTGGCTAGATGTAAAAGATTGACGCAGGATTTTCAGGATACTAAATAAAGACGCAGAATTGCCAGGATGCTAAAGAGCGATCACGCATGTTTGGCCAAATGCTAAAGGACAATGCATGGTTGGCAAGATCAAAGATGCTAAATGAAGACGCATGGTTGGCAAGATCAAAGATGCTAAAGGAAAACGCAGGGTTGGCAAGATCTTAATAGTAGGTTTGTTAGAAATACTATCACGGATGTTTCTAACTAGTTACGAACGATTATTTAAAAAAAATAATTTTGATTACAGGATACACTATGGAACCAGCTCTCGATGAGTAATATGACTGGGCAGTTTGGTTTCGTTAGGATTGTAATTGGTGAGAGTAGTTGTCACAGTACACTGTAACTATGTATCTGTCGCAGACAATTTGTATGATTCAGCTTTTTACAAACGGCATCGTTCATTTAAAAACGCTCATAGTTCTAAATATATGCCGAAGGCAAATTGGAAATTAAAAATTCTTATAATTTCGACTTTGATTGTAATTGCATGTTCAAAAGTATAGTCCAATAAAATTGATTATAATAACATCGATTTTGAGGTTAGATTCACATAAAATGGTGCCCTCCCTCCACGCCACCGGCGCGCGGCTCTATACACTCTAGGGAGGTATAACCACAACCACTGCATGGAAGTTTGGAAGTTGAGTGCCCTGAACATATTTTTCACAAACTCTTGCTAACTCTATTTAGCATAGTACAATCATATAGTTAGAATTTTCGATGTGTAACTAGGCAGTAAAATGCCGCGCGTTTTTATACGGACGAGGCCGTTTGTAAAAAGCGGAATCATATAAATTACCTGCGACATATACACATTATGACTGTTATCCTCACAGGCACTGTGTAAATCCTGCCTAACTTACTCCAAGGTCCACAGGTCAATTCCCTAACCCACAATCTGCAGACTTTATTTTTAACAAGAACAAAAGTGCCAGGTTTATGCAATGGCGTTTAACATCAGCGAGCTCTTTTGAAAATAAATATTGTAAAGGTAAACCGCAACTTTCAGCTTTCAGCGATGAGCGGGGCAGGGGAGGGGGGGGGGGGACGTGTAGGGGTTGTAGGAAGGTCGGCCGTGACGAAACAAGAGGAGCTTTGTTCACATTCCTCGCGGCTTTCGGGAGAGCTGCGCACAAGTTTAAAAAGCCATTTGAATGTTGTTTTTGTTGGCATTTTGTGGAAGTTGTGAGTCGCCGGTGCTCCGAGGACCCGACTAAATTAGTTTGTTTGTTACACAATAAAATGTTGTGGAGATTGTAGTGAGGGCCTCCCCAGCCCCACCCCGCCCCGGTCCACGAGGAAGAGATTTTTTGTGAAACGTATTATTTGTGTGAAAAGCGAGACGACGAACTTTCTGGTCTGTGTTGAATACGTTAGTTGTCTCTCATAAATTCATAATGCTTTTACTTTTATCATCCTTGTAACGAAACTGTCGTTTACAAAGTGACTTTTTTACTGGATTGTGCACAGGAAATCTACCTAACTAACGAGCGACTCAACATATAGTTATGTATTTTTATCACATGCCAACGCTGTAATACTTTTTTTCTACGAAAGAGCGTAGCTTTTTTATGTAAATGTCAGAGTTGGTCGATCCCGATATACATTCGGGAATTATCGAGGGCTGCAAACCTCAATCTCGCCGGGCAAGTGACTCTTCACACGTCCCTTACGTAGTTACGCAGTTTCTCACTTGCATGGACATATGCGGTCGGGAAGGGCATTCCAAGACTGTGAAAAATAATTAAAGATAATCAAATATTTTTTATTGATACTTCAAAAGCCTTCGACGTTGTCTTCTATCAAAGCTGCGGGCTTGCGACCTCCCCTTTTGCCTGTGAAACGTCGCCATTCCAGACTTCCTGAATGCCTTTGATGCCTTTATGCATTATAGGTTTTTGTGGAAGGTTGTTGCTCAGCTGCCTTGTTTTTAAAGCCGGCGTGCCACAAGGCTCTATGGTATCACTTACCCAATTATTGCTATACGGACAGCACTACACTACACGGTCGCTCAATACGGGGCACGCCGCCGTGGCAACAATTTAAACAATTTTGGAGATGATTTACATGTGTGAATTAATTCTATAGAGAAAAGTAACGCTAATCGTGTTTCGGACTCCTACACGGTGTGGAATGTATCCTTGATTATAACCTACATTATATTTGGAATATTTGTATAGTTATTTGAATGTTTTTTTTTTCGTTGGAAATTTTATATTTGTCTTCTGTGGGCCTCTTAAATATGGCGTTGGCAACACAGTTGACTTCGGTACTGACTACGACGAAAATGCGCCGGGAATGGGCTCATGATTGACTTCGAAGTCAGAGGGCCGAATTCAAAGTGCAGAATCAGGGCCTTGGCCTAAATTCTAGGGACTCCATACGGATTCTTTCAGCGCGGAGAGCGCTTTTGTTCTCTCTCTGACAGCCGTGACAGAGAGAGAAAAGAGAGCGCTCTCAGTACGGAAACCAAACTTAAGGATTCCCAGAGTAGACCCGCTGGTCTGGCGTCCGAAGCAGCAGAGAGAGAGAGAGTCCTGTGGCTGCATGCAGTCTACACCTCGAGTGGGGAAAAGCAAATGCAAATCGTGTATGCAAATCATCAGGCAAGGTAGGTAATTAATTGCTCGCTCAGTACAGCGAAGGTATAAAATGAATGGCTTCAGACGATGTACGAGCTTCCTTGTTTCCGGAATAGGCTACAAGTTATTACTGAAACATCTAACTAATGCGTAGTCAAAACAAAGCAACTGCATATTATGTATTCGTAAATTTGAGAAGCGGTATCGAAATGCCACACCATCATGAAGTTTGATTAGGGGTAGTATTCACAATTCAAACTCAAAGCTCTAGTTCCCGAAGTGTAGGTTGGTTCACTCAAGCTGCCCTGGACAAAGAGTTAGACAATGACGACTAAATTATGCAAACAAACGTGGATAAAATTGAAGGACTATCCACTACACTACCTAGGAAGTATTATTTTATGTACTTTATTGTATGTGTCGTAGACGACACATACAATAAAGTTGGCTTTTTAAAATAGGGCCATCAATTTTTTTAAATAGCGCTAAAAATCCGGGGAAAAAATATATGACGCTAAATGCACGTTTTATATTAAGGTCATTATTTTTTATTGGTTAGATTGCGTCATTATTTCATAAATCTATGTACGCAGTGTGTCCTTCTCGGATTAGACAAAAAAAATTGACACCAGAATCATTAAAATCTGTTAAGCCGTAATGGGGCACAATATTTATGTAGTGCGTACAGAAACACACACACACACATATACACACCACATTATACCCAAACACATTACACTCCTCCTTGCGTAGTCGGGTAAAAAGATAGAGCATCAATGGCAAATAAGGCGAAGCAGTGTTATACTTGTGTTATGGTATGGTTTAATAAATTGTATTTACAAAAACACGTATTTAATATATTTTTTCAAAATATATTTCGCCTACTTTTGGCGTCTTCAGTTCAATAATATTAATATTATTAAAATAACATATGTAAGTTTGACATAACTGGTAAATTTAAAATTGGTAAAATGGTAAATTTTGCAACGGACTCAGCACAGCTTTCATAAAATTATATTAGATATTTTGGCCATGTTATCGAGTCTTGGAATGTGTCGTCATTTAATATATCCATGGTAAATTTAAAGATAGCAGCCTTCAATAAACATGAAACGAAAACACGCATCCAAGCATAACAGCAAGGGACTTCTTATGTCTAAATAGGCGAATATATTTGCTAAGCAGAGAGCCTATTACCCGGAATTGCAACCTGCTGAGAAAAATGACTCCTTTCATTTATATTCATGAGGTAAGAAGTCCCAGCGTGTATTATGCAGAGCAAAGTCAAGTGGAACAGAATTAGCTTCTATACATGTGTTGTAAGATGACGGGCTCAGAATCGTACCTTGTGCAGAGCCTTGAGAGTCTACAGTCGAATGTGTAAGCCGAGAACTTGCGAACGTTGCGATGTACGGTGATGAAATGTCGGTCTTGGATTGTTAGGCTTCCGGAAGATTTGACATTGAATACAATTTGGTGTCTGTTTATCAAAAGTTGTCGTAGGTTATCATTTGGTTTACACAGGTCAGTAAAGACAGCACGGATCATAAACAAATAATGATTGTGTCATAAAATATCTTAATTCCAGTGGATTTTGAATACGGAACCCTAAGCATGATCTTTTATCTTCATCATACGCAGTCCCTTGTGTACCCTAATGAAGTTTTTATGCGTTATAAAATGATGATATGACAAACGGCGCAGGCTTCGTCCGGCGCGGCACGGGCTGTGTTTAGATGCAAATGTGCTGGTTGGCTTGGATGGCTCATTTGCCGAGATGAATAATGCATCGACGCTAAGTTGCGATTTAAGACGCAAAAACCTGAGCCATTACCTTTTGCGTAGCACGCCTGTGAAAGGACTACAGGCGGGACAACGGGGATTGGATGCGTGTGTCTGTCTCATCCTTAGATAAGTAAGTTTATGATAAACATTTGTGTAAAACTTTGTGACTATTGCCGTTAGACACAGAGAAGACACGGTGTTCGTATGCATCCGTCACAGTATCACGTGTGTGTCTTTTAACCCGAACGTATCGATAAAGAAACACTTACATATTTAGAAACAGGAAACACTGGAATGCATGTCCATGTTTTTCCATCAACCAAAGGACAAACTGGAGTCCATCAAATGTCGTCTAAATAAAGGAACACCTGTTCGGTCGGCATGGCATGCGTATTCCCCAGTAGAAGCCGAATGATCATAGGTGGCGTTAAGTGTTACATACCTGATATTGTCGTCACTTTACGTGTAGGTATGCAAAAAATAATAACAGCTATATTATTTTTCTATATGAGTAACATATCTATTGTGCAATGTTAAATAACAAAAATCTACCATAAATTTAAAATTTTAATTTTTTTTATTTTATTAATTTAGTTAAATGTAATAAATATCATTTTGCAATTATATGTTTGTTTGCATGTAATGTTAATAAATACCATTTTGCAATTTTTTTAACACGGTTAAGATCAGTTCCGAGAATTAGTACAAAAAGATTCATTTATTTTAACAACAAAAAACCCACAAAGTGATCACTTAGTGACTGGGTAATGACGTAAGCCCTAGATGGCGCTTCCATGTAAAAGACAGTTACAATATTTTATTATGAGATCTCTGTACAGGTAAGGAATTATACTACAGTACTCGTATTTCGACAGAATAAGATAGATACAAATTCTTTATTTGCACATAGACACATACAAGGTATTAAAAAACTCGCAGAAATTCCGTCACATTTTGTCCTGCTTAGAAGCATACTTTTTTATATGTGGAAGAGCGAGATGGAAAGTGCGCTCGCGAAATATCAGTTAAATTTTTTTTCACGAATTTGCACACATATATACATTGTGAAAATCGTGAAACTCACTGTGAAAATAATCCGACTATATTATTTACATGCTATTTTAATAATACGCATCCTATTTTCCTATACATATAGCTCAACAAGAGCCTTACACATCTCTACTGGTACTGGGCAATTAGTCTTTATTTGCGTTGAAATGTCAGAAAAATAAAAAGACGTTTAAAGTATGTAAACTCTTGAAGAAAAATAAATTTGCGTATCCCTAAGATACATTTTTTATAACATAAAATATCTAGTTCCAAATCAGTGAAAGAAGTCTTACCAGTTACTAATTTTTGTTCAATTTGACTTCAATGAACTCAAACTGTTCTCTCGTTGGTTGAATTCGTGAGCGTTTTTAGATGAGCTCATTAAAAATTTCAGTGGAGTTTATCTGTCTGTTCATTTATAGTTTGGTAGCTCTAAAGACGTGCAATTCTTGCGAAACCCTTTCGTGCGTCATTAAAACTCTGTCTAATAAAACATCTCATTAATTAACACTTCTAAAGGCACCAGATGCGACATCTGTCTGATGATAATGAAACACACGCTGTCTCAAGGCAGCTATAAAGAGAGCTATGAGAAACCCAGACATAGACGTCGCCTCTGTTCTTGGATAGAACTATACAAACAAGCAGTAGAGAATGAACGATAAATGAATTGTTGTATAAGAGCAGGCCTAAGTACTACCGGCGTAATATCACTTGAGTGAGTGAAGAGATTTGAGCCAATCGTATGCGTTAACGCACTCGAGATCACTCGACACCGCCAGTCTGATTGGTTGAAATCGTAGCTATGTCTCTTCACTCGCTCATGTGATAATAGCACGGTAGACCCCCTGTTCTATTATATTTTCCATAACACCCGTGGTTATAACTCCTACGTACTACGAATACAGAACTCCTAATAATCCCACTGAAAGCATAAATATATTAAATAGACGTAGGCGTGCATAATAATATCTCTGAACTCGGGTTTAGCTTTTGTTTCAGTTTGCTATAAAATTATGTACTCTATTCTAATTTATATAGGATTTATGTTTTTTTTACTCTATTGGTATGCTATTCTAATTGTTTATGTACGATAATTTATTTTGTATTTATTTCAGCTGGAATTATTTATCGAATAATCATTGTTTCGAACAAAAACTTATTATACGATATTATCTGAAAGGACTAATCTACCCTGTAAATTGGTTGCGGTGTAGCCTAGTTGGTGAGCGCACGCCTTTTACTCGAGAGGTCGTGGGTTTGATACCTGGTATACGCACAATTTTTCAGTATTTTAAAATCTCGGTTAAAATTTGTGTGCAAAATTACAATGCGGGCGTGGTGAACGAAAAACCGTGAGGAAACCTATACACTAATGTGTTGTAGTGTATAAAGGTCGACCGGAAGAGAATGCCTCCGGCAATAAGTTCACCTTATGCTAAGCAGAAAAGTGTACATTTATTTATTTATTTTAATTCATTTTCAGGGTCGACAAACAATTTAATGTGCTCACTTTTTAACTCGAACTTACAAACTACGGTCCTTCCAACGCAAAGTGGAAATAACGAATGCTAATGGATCCTGTTGGGCTACGCCTAAGCAGGGGCGCCCAAACTGCACAAGTTAACGTTTCACCTGCTGCATCAAATAATTCTTCAGAAACTACAGTAATTCCAGACGGCACCAGATGCTTGTTCCACCAAACGTTAAACGTGTTCCAGATGAGTCCAGGAATCCTAGTGGTATTATGGTATTACAATCTGGCAATTCAATGGTAATACCTTTAAATTTGGGAAGAATCAAACCTAAAGACAAAAGACCTAAATATTATACGATCTTTATGATTTTTAGTATGTTATTCAAATAATAAAAAACTGGCTTTGTAGATTTTCCTTTTTTTCAAATTTCTAATATAGATTCCAATTTATAGGAACATCAATGAACCATTTTTTCAGATATTTTTTTTTAAAAGTTAACCGCTTATGCTTATTACAAACACAACTAATTAAAAAAAAAAAAACAAAATAAACTAGACTGTAATCTGCTGATATGACTGACGCCAAAATAAAAGAGTTTTGTTATTATTTAGTTAGTGAGAAACGATTTCTGCCGAAACGAAAATTTTATCATATAATTTGCTTATTACGCTCTCTTCACTATCACACTTTAGGAGGTCGGATCTAACGCAGTGGCGTTAGCAAGTGATTTCCTATATAAGTTCCTACTTTATTTAAATCTCGGAGCTATTATTCCCTCATAAACCCCTGATACAGCGGACAAATAATAGAGGAATGTAAATATTTTCAATTAATTAAAGATGTATGATTGAGCGACTATCCAGATGTAATAATCGCTCATTCAGTTTTATTTTAATCCCCTATGGATATTTGAATCGGAAGAGTTGATTACTCACGGCGCAAATCAAATATCCGTAAATGTGAACTCTCAACCCGCTATGCAGATTACTATCGAGCGAACTGTCGGACGATGACGAAAAAAAAAACATTTTCGATTAAATTACTTTTGATTAAATATTTCCGAAATAGCTATGTATTATAATGACGTTTGGTGTCGTTTCTGAATTAACAAAGATATACCTATGCGAATATGTGTGCGATAAGTCTACATACATATGTACATACGAGTAGCGTCACGCCTTTTACCAAAGAGGTAGGCAGAGATAACGGATCTCCACATGCAACGATCCTGACACATCTCTGCCGCTTCTTGCACTCTCATAATGTTATTCATACATGCTCGTTGGTTACGGGTACTACGCATTTGCCCCTTTTGGAGCACATCGCATCATTTTGGAGCACAACGCGAGCCCCGCTTCGGACAACATGTTGAACAGTTATTTTTCTTTGTATTTTTCAAAGTTCATTTATCTGGTGCATCGATTGCAGCGTTACTTCCCAATATAAATATTGTAAGTAAATCGTCAACGACTGATTCGTAAAAATCTAACACAATTTAACATTACTAATCAAAAGTTAAAAAAAAAATTCGGGTGTCAAATTAGCCAAGAGAGCGAGAGCACGCCTCTCAAGCTGGAGATACGGGTTCGATCCCCACTGGGAGCACTATACAATTATAACTTTGGAATTTATGCTACAAAGGCCCCTGACACACCGGCAAAGGAAAACACTGTGAGGAAACCCACACCCAAGCCGGTTTATTGCCGTGGAAGTGTATGACTAAATCCTCTCATATCATGTAAATGAGAGAGGCCTGTACCCAGCAGTGGGGCGAACAAAGTAGCTGCAAAGAAGAAGAAAGATTTTAAAAAATATAAAAAGATTTTTGATATTCAATGCAAACGAGTTAGTTGGTAGGTTTTCCATAATAAGTAATAGAAAAACCTGGGTATTCAGAAATCCCTCATAAAAACATCTGTCATGTATACTGAATTCTCCCCCTAATTACTATACCCAAACGGCTACCCCCACCTAGCCATTCAATGGCGTGATAAGCTTCAGTTTAGGTAGCAACTACCTCCTCCTCAGTTCAGTGACAAAACTACCCCAACTGGGGAAAATTATGATAATCACGTCGAGAACAAGACGGCCAGAACAGTGTTTTCTACTTAATTACAATTTATTGTCACGACATTGATATATTTCAGTTTTAATAACCATATATTGTTTGTACTGAAAAAGTAACAAAAATATACTTTAAAGATCCATTTAGTTTTTGTCGGAGCGAAGCGAGCGCAACATATGAATAAATGCTGTGGAAATACGCGCGTTGAGGAGTACGTGTGGATTCACAATGACAGACAGATTAAGAAATTGTGAAGGACGAGAGCGTTGTGGTCTGAAAGAAGATATAGTGACAAAGACTGAGAAAGGAATGCTTCGCTGGTTCGGTCATGTTGGAAGAATGAATGATAGAAGACTAACGAAAGAATTTTTTGGAGCTAATGCGAGTGAAAGAGTCCGGAAGGGTCGCCTTAGACGCACGTATCTAAAACAGATCGAGCATGTGCTCCAAAAGGGGCAAGTGCGCAGTACCCGTAACCAATGAGCATGTAATATTATGAGAGTGCAAGAAGCGGCAGAGTTATGTCAGGATCGGGGCACGTGGAGATTCGATGTCTCAGCCTACCTCACTGGGAACCAGAAATGACGCTATGTATGTATGTATTTATATATTACATATTAAATGAAATGGTAACTATACAATTACCGTAAAAGTACTCTTAGCCTAAGGTAAGAGCGGAGTGCGGTTCAAAGCGTCTACACTTCAAATAATCTACACGTACTTTTATGCGGAATTATTAAATTCGGTCGGATCAGCGCGTGAAAGCTAGTTAAATATGTATTACGATTATCCTGATGCCTATTTAATGAATCTTTAATTGCCACCTTATCGTGGCAATACACCGCCTATAGCTTCCCAGTTCGCATTGCCCTAGTTAATACATTAGCCTGAAGTATGTTGAATGCCACCGTGTGCTTCTGCCTCTCGGTCCGTTAGTTCCGTCCGTAGAACCAACAATTTTCGCCAATGTGCATTAATTTTCCGACCAAAGCGACTTCGTGAAATAGTGGAAGGCGCAGGCAAAAGTGTATTGAACGAAAACTTTTACGTTACTTCTTAGTTTCGGCCCTCGACATCACTGCAAGTTACTGTTGGTTGATATAGTTAAATTGTTAATTGCACGCAGCTCGGCCTTCGGTTAGCGTCCAATTTAGTTATTGGTTGAGAATATGAAATAGTTAACACAGCTCGCTTCTCGATGTCGCTGCAAGTTACTAATTGGGCGAATTTGTGAAATAGTTAACTGTATGGTGCTCGGCCTTTGGTCTTGGTCTATGTTACTTATTAGTTCCCAATTTATATCTCAAGAGTAGAATGTACACACGACAAGTCTCATTTCTGTGCATCACAGACTTTGGACCCGATCACGTGACGGGAGAGCACGAGTTGACTGAAATAAATGTGATTTTGTATTGTTTTTGTACCATATAGAATAACACTGTCGGCGAAGCCGCGAATCGTGGAAAATCTTTATCTCTACCGCAGCGCTTGCAAATTGGCGGGAAAAAATGCGCAGAAATAAAACTTTTCGTGTGTACATAGAAATACATCTTTCTTCTTCTTTCTTTTCTTTTGCGGCCATTTTATTCGCCCCACGGCTGGGTACAAGCCTCTCTCATTTACATGATATGAGAGGATTTTAATCATACACTTCCACGGTGACCAACCGGCTTGGAAGTGGGTTTCCTCACGATGTTAAAGCATGACTGTACCGTCAAATAATAAGCGCCTTAAGGCTCAGTCAGACGTCGCTGATGTCAGCGGCGGCCGCTGTCAGCTTGCCTGACGACGTTGATTTTGACGCGGCGAAAATTCAGTTGGACGCTGATAACCAGCTCGACGGCGCGGCGGTATCTGAATACCTCCCCAATACTGACAGTACTGAGACAGCGCTGAGCAGCGCGCGCGAGACCTTGTGAAGCAAGCCAGGGTATAGATTCTGAACGCGGCGTGACGGTGGGCGTAGCGTTTTTATGTATGGACTTTTGCGGGCGAGATGAAGTAACTGCGTACATATAAACGCATCGCCCATCGTCATGCCATGTTCGAAATACGGGCCCAGCTTGTAACTGAATAACGCTTGATAACGCCGTGTCTGCATTGCCCTGTCGCGCGCGCTCGCTGCCGCAGCGAATTACGTCAAGACGGAAAACAACTAGGCGTTTGACTTTTAAGAAACTGCCGTCCTTCTTGGATAAAATGAAGTAATTTTTTTTCCATAGAGATGGAATGAATGAAATCGCCGTAATCTTCATGTCAGTGTACTAGGCGAGCATCAGAGGTAATTTTTTTTTATTTTTTTTTTGCATTTATTATATTGGAAAAATTTTTTTTTATTAAGATTGCGACATATCGCGCCGAGCCACCCAGAAGGTGACTAACGATGCCCATGGACATTTGGTTTTAGCGGGGTTTGCGAATGCCATGCCGGCCTGACAGGTGCTTATTTACGGCCCTCTTGAAAGACTCGAGACTGTACATGGAGGGAAATATGTGGGCAGGTAGAGCTTTCCAAAGTTTACCGGTTCTGTAGATGAAAGATCTACAGGACCGATTAGTATGCATCCGCGGTCGGTCGATCGTGTACTGATGCAATCCCTGCCCAGTACAAGTAGTGCAGAGGTGGAATAATCGATGGAGCACACTTAGAAAGCGGACATCCCTACGAAGTTGCAGTGGTGCTAGACCGCGGGACACTTCAGGGCCATCCACTAGTCGCACGGCGCGACACTGTATCGAGTCCAGCGGCGCAAGTTGATATTTGGCTGAGCCATCCCACAGGTGCGAGCAGTACTCCAGGCAGGA
>WYDE02021550.1:0-12882 GCA_009867175.2 Adela reaumurella | reverse complement strand
CACGATGAACCTACCGCGGATGCGTACGAATCGGTCCTGCAGATCTTTCATCTACAGAACCGGTAAACTCTGGAACGTTCTCCTTGCCCGAATATTTCCCTCCATGTGTAGTCTCGAGTCCTTCAAGAGGGGCGTGAATAGGCACCTGTCAGGCCGCCATGGCATTTGCAACCCCCACTAAAACCGAATGTCCATGGGCGTCGTTAGTCTCCTTCTGGGTGGCTCATACATATGTGTAGGCACTAACTCTTATACAGGTTGATAGACCCACCTCGTAATAAGTCTGAGACGCTTCACGCATTCCCACAGCTAACCTCAAATCAAAAGCGATAGAATTTATTAACATCAACAACATCTTATTACATTACATTATTCAGCGGTAATGCATTCCTGTAACTTAGTCTAAGAGGCCAATGTAATGATTTATTTCTGCCATCTTAATGAACAGACTCTCAAATCATTATGTATCCATGTATGCACAATTTTCCAAAACGGTGCACAGGGCAGCGGGGTAGGTAGCGATCCGGGCGGAGAGGGGTAGATGCCCCCGCGGTGCCGTGGGGCGGAAGGGTTGTCTAGGCGGCGACGGGCGACGACGTAACGGGTAACGGGATCTCTGTATTGCACGGCAATCAGGGTCGTGACCGTACAAACATCACATGAGCGAGTGAAGAGACAACACCACGATTTCAACCAATCAGACGGGCCGTGTCGAGTGCGTTAACCCTTTCGATTGGCTGAGACCTCTTCACTCACTCGAGTGATATTACGCCGGTAGAGGCACAAGTGTGTTGCTTTCGTTTTCGAATATTTGTTTGCCCTATAAAACAACTATCGCCAACATTTACGTTCCTCCTTTTCCCCTGTTCAAGACTAACCGGGCTATTTCACTTGATTCGTCATATGTAATGGATGCAGACACGCAAGAGTTGATTGGTTTGCAGGGTGTGTGCAGCCGAGGTGGGTCGGTGTTTGGAGCGACTCCTGCCGGAACTGCTGCGCGCCGCCGGCGACCCGGCGCCCCGCGTGCACTCCACGGCGCAACACACTGTCCTCACCATCGCCGACTGTCCTCACGTCCGGTACGTTTCATGTTGTCAAACAAACACAGAGGTCTTTGTCTGCTCAGAAATTATCATCGTCATCATCATCAGGGTTTGACCGTCAACTGCTGGACATACGCCTCTCCAACTTTTTTCCAACCCTCCCGGGACTCGGCAATACGAATTCGTCCTTTATCCGCGACGTGCCGGATGTCGTCGTTCCACCTGGTCTTTCCACACTTCGCTTTCCTGTCCAAGGGTACCAGTATGAGACGCTTGAGCTCCAACGGCCGTGTCCAGCCCACTGCCATTTGAGCTTTAACACACGGTGTACTTTGGTGCGTCAGCGAATTTCTTCGTTTCGCAATTTGTGTCGTAGCGATATTCCCAGCATGGCTCGCTCCTTGGCTCGCTGAACAACACGGAGGTTTGCCGGCCGTTAGAGCCCAGGTTTCACATCCGTACGTCATGACCGGCACTATGCACTGGTCGTACATCCTGGTCTTTGCATTTTGCGGCAGTGCAGACTTTAGGACGAGTTTCAGTTTTCCGAAGGCAGCCCAACCCAGTTGAATGCGTCTCTCTACCTCCTTGTGTAGGCCTTGTCGATTTAACCGAATCATTTTGCCAAGGTAAACGTACTCCTCCACTTGTTCGATTGTTTCACCATCGATGATTTTTTGTTCCCCATGCCTAACCTCCTAGTGCATTTGTAAAGAGCTTGTATGAGATCACATCCCCTTGCCTCATTTCTTTTCCTAGTGCGATGACGCGGGTGTAATTATGCAGCCTCAAAGTCTTCGTCGCTGACTAATATAAATTTTGGAGTACCTCGACGTATCGGTGGTCGACTCTGCATCTACGAGTCGAAGGAGGGAGTTTTCGACAGCCTATGTTTCAACTGAGTCAAATGCCTTCTCTTAGTCGACAAGGGCAAGAATATCGGCTTGTTGTACTCGTCACACTTTTGGATCACCTGTCTTATAGTCAAGATGTGATCCAAGGTTCCGAATCCCTTTCTGAACCCAGCTTGTTCGCGGTGTTGGTAATGGTCAAATCTCTGCGTCAATCGACTCGTGATAACTTTCTAAAAGACTTTGTACTCATGGCTTATAAGAGAGATAAGCCGATAGTTTTTTAACTTTGTCCTATCTCCTTTCTTGTGGAACAGAACAAAGATACTGTTGCTCCACGCAGCGGTGCTGACACTATTTTCCAGACTGCATTGGACAATCTCTGTACTTCCTTCATGATGAGCCGTCCTTCAGTTTTGAGGAGCTCGGTTGTTATCCCGTCCTCACCTAGAGCCTTGTGCCTCTTAAGTCCCTTTAAGGCAGCTTTTATCTGGAAGACACTGATCTCTGGGATATCCCCTATGTAGTGTCTGGTCAGCGGCGTACGTCTATCATTCATGAATTTCGGTGAGTTGTTCAGGCAGCTATAGTCGGAGACCCAGGTTCAAATCCTGGCTGGGCTGTATATTTTTCGATTTGTATGAATTTTATTTTCATATAGTAGTATTATAGTCCGGTGAAGGAAAAGATCGTGAGGAAACCCACTTCGAAGCCGGCTGGCACCCAGCATGAGGGTGAATAAAATGGCTACTAAGAAATATTAGTGGTACAGAAGTTTCATCAGTATACATATTTAGACCTTAATATCTTTAGCGGTGCCATAAAAAAGTACAAACTTAAAATTTTATCTATACATACATAAGAACAAAAATGATCGAAATTGGAGATTATAAACATCCCGAAACACGATTTAGTATGGACGTTGGATGCCTTTAGTTCCGCCTTAAAATAAGAACGCCGTATTGCTACAGACATGTGCTAGCGATTTCGGTCTAG
Source organism: Adela reaumurella (assembly GCA_009867175.2). NCBI lineage: Eukaryota > Metazoa > Arthropoda > Insecta > Lepidoptera > Adelidae > Adela > Adela reaumurella. The sequence goes on along the minus strand of WYDE02021550.1, from coordinate 9,989 downwards.
TAGGCAACAGTTCAGCCCGTAGCTCGATATTGTCATTATACTGCAGAAGAATAAGCTCAGCGGTTTCCTCTTCCAGTAAGAAGCACCTGCACAAAGAACTATCACTAATATAAATTTACTAACCAATGATAACCAAAGCTGATAAACTAACCATAATTATCAGCTTTATTCTGTCACAGGCCATGAGCTTGAGAGCGAGCCCCCGAAGTAGGTTCTAGATGTAAGAAGATGTGAAATTGAGAGGCAGATTCTTGAAAGATTTCATGAACAATGGGAGCTTGGATGTTGCAGAAGTCTGCACCTCATACCCCAGCAGCTAGTGCGTCCTGTGCCGGCCTCCACGCACCCGAGGATGGCATTGTCCAGGCTGCAGATGTTGGAGCAGCTTGTCGACACTCACGGCATCTCAATGGATAAAAACAGGTTAGCAGAGTCTGCTCTTCATCTCAAAGCAGCTAGTGCTTCCGGCGCCGGCCTCCACGAATTCGAGGATGGCGCTGTCTTCGCTGCAGATATTGGACCAGCTCGTGGACACTCACGACATGTCTACGGATATGAAGAGGTTAGCAGAGTCTGCCCTTCAACCCGCAGCATCTAGTTCTCTTGCTTTAACTTCCACAGCGAAGAGATCAGTCTTGAACGCATTTCTCACTATATGGTCTACCAAGTTGCCATAATTGTTTACTTTAAAGTTGTGATCCTTCTGTTTTAATACTGTAACCAGCCGACGTAGTGTGAATCTTCCTATCATATTTTATCTTGTTGGATATTAAGTAGAGCGCAGGATAGTGTGTGTGCACGTGGGTGAGCCCTATATCCAGCAATGGATGGAGACAGGCTGATGATGTTGGATGATGTAAGCAACACGATACTTCCGGCAGTGGTCTTACGGTGCGCCGGTTGGCGGAGTGCGGCGCAGCGGGGACGCAGCATGCGGCGGGCTCGGTGCGCGCGGCTGCAGAGCGCATCCTGCTGGCTGCTTACAACAGATCTCCGCGCGTGGTGCGCGCGCAGCTGCCGCCGGACGACGCCGTCACCAGGCGCAACTTGATCTACAGGCACCTCTTCCAGCAGTTCGACAGGATCGACATGCAGGTATGATGCATTTCCTGGAGTTTATAACACGAGCCCTTTCAAGATAATAATAAAAAGGCACCTGACACGCGGGCGCGTCATTCGTAGCTCCGTATAAAACCGAATTTTCTTGGGCGTCGTTGGCACCGCAATCCAGAGTAGTCATCTAGCTATGCAGGTTTTAAGACAGTTGCTGCGCTCTTACAGGAAACTCATAGCTCTTTGGACAAGACAAGCGCTGCGTCCAGAAGGTTGTGTTATGACACAGAGTAGGTAATACTCTAACATGAGCAGCGTCGTTCATAAAAAAAACATTAAAAAACAACCTTGCGCAGCACGAAGCGATGCAACCCTACATTCATTACATTTTTGTGTGCTGTCGGATGGCTCACACTACATGTTCCATCTGCAGAAGATGCTGAACAAGGCTCCCAGCGAGGAGCAGATGGGTAACGGTTCGCACGAGGCGGACTGTGCGCTCGACACGCTCAGCGTGGCTCAGTCCACGCACAGCGGAGTCACCTCCACGCTCAGCGGGCTGACGTCGCTTGGCATGACGTCTTCCCTCGGCGGGGTCACTTCAAGTATGAGGTAAGCAGTTATTTGGGCTCCTTCCGATTGCCTCTCTTAACCGCCCAACGTGAAGAAGGTAGGGTATGCATCCATAACCTACAACTACGTTTACTATGGTATCACCGAACATATCCGAGCCCATTGAGTTAAGTATTAATCCAGGTCGGAACTAGCGAACGGCCGTTCTAGTTCTCCAGCATGCGTGACGAGTTACAGCCCGCTTCAGCACGTCTTGTATACTTAACCCGCGCGGATAAAGAATAGATCTTGATTTTTCATTTTGAAGGCTATATCTTTCGTCATCACTGATACTGTTTTCGTTGTGACAGTTTGAATTAGAAAAAAACTAGCTTTCTCCATGATAGTTTTCTATTTCTGTTTTTGCACTTAGATTACCATGAGAATCTTTTAAACTCAATTCCCAAATCTCTTCTTTATCCGCGCGGGTTATACAAATGATTGCACTGCTCCCGATTTTGAGTTATTATTATTAGTTTATGTAGCAGGTACCTAATGTGGTTTAATGTGGGGTTTTATTTTTCAAAGGCGTCATAGCCGTATTTAATAATATGACTTTCCTTTAGGATTAAATTTTCAATAATGGTTATTTATTTCGTTGCGTTTTCTTGACGTCTGTATGTATTATTTGATTTTGTTTCATCATCTACACAAAACTTATTTTTTCTTCATTATCAACTGTTGTTTTATCCGGTTTATTAAGATTTTTATTTCTTTAGGCTTCGTTATTTATATTGGTTTATATATATGAAGATTTCTTTTAAGACAATTTTTTTATCTGAAAAACGGCTCATTTTTTGCTTAAAATTGTTAAACCTACGGACAATTCATAAAGTCAACCGATTTTTCTCTTAAATGTACATTCTTCTTTGCAGATTTTTAATTCGCCCAACTTCTGGGTACAGGCCTCTCTAATTTAAATGAAATAAGATCATATAGTCACAGACTTCCACGGTTAGGAACCGGCGTGGAATCGGTTTCCTCACGAAGCTTTCCTTCACAGGAGTTCCATTTAGACTTAATTTCCAAAGTTATAAATATTGTGCTCCCAGTGGGGATCAAACCCGCACCTCTCGCTTGGGAGGCGTACTATTGCCCGCCTGGCTAATCTGACACAAAATTAAATGTACAGAGGTAGTCTTATTTTAATGAAGATAGAGCTCCTATATTTTTTATAATTTTGTCGGGCGTTAATCCTTCATATGAACTCGTCAACTCTTCCAGCGATGTAATCTATGTTTTGTCGTTTCTATCGACATTATTTACGTATTATATCCGTCTTCGTTTAGTACCGTATGCGGGTACAGTAATTAAGCCTTTCTGTTTATCATTTTATCTTAAATCTTTTTTTTACTCGCTGGCTATCCTAGAAAATGTTGTGGGGTTAGAGATGCCAACTTTAAAATTATTGAATAAAATATGTTTAACCACCTGCAATTAGGCGGAGACTGGAAACACATAGGTATTACTCTTAGTAAAGGCAGAATTGAGAGTCCTAAGCACAGCAAAATGTAGAGTCCTATCAGTTGAAGAACACGGTTGTGCTGAGAGGAACGAAGGACCGATTGTCTTTGCGTTTTTGAGGATATGTTTGCTTATTTCGTAGTTCATATTATGTAGAACAACTTTATTTTATCAAAGAAAAAAACAAGATGGCTCGAAAACAAATGAATCACTAAATTCGAAACCCAAATACACGAGCCTAAATTTGAAATAATTTGAATTTGAAATTCCTAACCAAACGCCAGATATTTGAGATCAAAGTGGCCAGTTAGATAAAACGCCGTTTCATATGTAAGGAATATGTACGTTTCATATTGCAGAACACGGTTGGTGGCTGCGCAACCCACGGGGCTCTCTCTACCGCTACCTTTGCAACTTGGTGGGAAAAGGATGCACAGATATGAAACTAGTCGTGTGTATCTACAGAACGTATTCAAATTAATTCACTAGTCTTCATAATTGAAACAAACAGAAAAATAACCATACCAAGACCATACCATACAACCTATAATGCACTTCTACCCGATGTTTATCCTGCATTGTGTGACCTACAATCTTCCAGGATAAGCGCAAAAAGGCACCTTTCACGCCGCGATGGCATTCTTAGCCACACCGTTTGAAACCGAATGCTTTTGGGCGTCGTCGGCACAACATTCCAAGTAGGCGGCGCCAAGTGTCCTGCGTATCCATAAATATATAAAACTGTATTTGGTAAATAGTTTACAGAACATTTAACACCGCACTGAATGAAGGTCGGTCGAAGCGGCTATGAAACATAGTTCGTGTTTTCCGTCCAGTTCAGTGTAGCCGGCTGGAATTGAGATAAGCATTAATATGGCACCTACCTACATAATTCACCAAGGTGTTTAGGCTGACATCACTGATACCAGAAAACTGGTGAACTAGGTAATTTAGCCATATCCGTGTCAGTTTCAATAAAAAAAAAAATTAGGGATTTTCACTATCTTTGCACCATTCCATTCTGTTCAGTCCGTGTCAGTTTCAATAAAAAAAAAAATTGGGATTTTCACTATCTTTGCACCATTCCATTCTGTGGAAGGTAGTCATTACTCATTAATACATGAAACAGGCAGGTAATGCACCCTCATTCAGTGGATATTCCATCAACACGGATACACCGCTCCGGTATGTTCCGGGCGGCAAAGCAGTGGAACTCACACTCTGCGAAAATATTTTTCCAAAGGTACATTTTGAGTAGTTTAAATGTGGCGTTAAAGATCATCTGCCCGCCCAGTAAGTATGGCGAATAACTTATTGGCTGAGCGAGGAGAAGCCACTTACTCAACTAGGGTCAAAACACTTTTGGTGTCTGGCTGTTTGTCTGTTTGTCCGCAGGACTCTTCCTAAACGGGTCGGCCGATCGGGCCGAAAGTTTGTAAGTTCATGCTATATTATGTCAATTGCTCACCAAACTCCAATTTTCAACTTCCTAGAAGAATTTTAGAATTTTCACTCCTCATGAACGGTTTGGCTGATCGGGCTGAAATTTGGTAGGTTCGTTATTTGTGTCAATAGCTCGCTATAATCCAATTTACTTCCTGGAAGAGCGGGCAAGAAACTTCGATGGGATGTTTTCAACGTCGATCTCGAGTATCGCAAAGCCTCTTACGACAAGACATCGTACATCTTGTATATATGTAGACGTATCTGTGCGTAAGATGGAAAGACTCACACCAAAATTCCCGATACGAATTATACAACCCGCTTCACAAGCATACGTACTCATCCGCAATTCGCGGGAGAATACGAAACAAACCAGAAAACGTACTCCGGAACAACAGCTCTTAAAGTTAAATCCGTGCAAAGCTCAAAGGAAACGAACAAACAGGAGAGAAATATTAGCGATAAATGCAGAGGCAAGCAAACTCTCAAAGCGAAAACTTGTCAAAGCTAAACCCATCGAAATACGGAGGCTTGGAAGAAATTGTTACTTTGTGCCAATCAGGCTTTAGAAATTCATTTTTAGGGCTCTGAAAAGAAACTATAATGAAACAACATTCCCTATCTGTCTGTCTGTCTTCAATACCTTCTGTCTAACTCATGATGTGTAAACGTGAATTATAAATTATTAAAATGTTTGTGACGGCTTACTCACGGTTTGATTTCGCATATTCGCGATGTTTCGACTCGATCTTTCGAGTCATTTTCGAGCGAGCTCCTGTGTCCGGCGTTGGTCAACGAAGAACTGTTGACAACAGGCAAAAGTCGAAAGATCGAGTCGAAACGTCGTGAGTACGCGAAATCAAACCGTGAGTAAGCCGTCACAAACATTTTAATCATGAATGTTAACCACGGTAATCTAAAATCACATTTAAGTGAACTATAAAATTTTGATAACACTGTTTTGGGGGTGGTAAGTTAAAAACTTGTAAAACTGAAATAATTTAACTAAATTTGACTATATATGCCATATGACAATAAGTTGCGTTTCGAAGACATATTCAGATGTAGACAACTTACCGGCTCTGTATAACAGTATAGTGCAGCCATAAGTGACCCTGATTTTTACGAACTTCAAACGTTCGATACTGAAAACATAGTTAATCAGCATAATTTGCTGAGCATGGAAGCTGTCAGGGAAGGTGGAAATGAGAGTATTGATGACTATCGATAAATCACCGTCGAGACAACACAGATCAGTTCACATAAAAACAATTTATTCGCCGTACTCATTAACTTATGTTAATGCATGACGAAATACATTTCATACAAATGATAACAGTAAATATGAAAATAGCGAACAATAATATGTTTATCGAAAGCCGAAGTTTCGGCCCATAGGCGCCGAGTTTTCGGCCCCTATGGGCATTCGAAAATTACCGGGGGCTCCGAATATCACGTCAGCCAGCTAGGTGCACCTACACATAATGTTTGAAAGACCCATTGAATTTTCGGGATAAATGTAGAAGAAAGCGAATAACAAAGTTAGCAACACTTAAATAAATAATTTACAGATCAGTTTGTCCGTGGGATATTAACAGTGTTTGGATACATTCCCAAACTATGAAGTGACGGTAGAAATGATGATAAAAGATATAGAAAGACCTAGTCGAAAATCCAACGGAACCTCGGTGTTGTAGTTTGGGAACACTTTGCCAGAGTTTTAAAATAATTCATTCCTTGTAACATTCCGCAAATTGGTATAAATTTCAAATGTAAATTGACGGCTATAGTCAGGCGAATCCAAGGAGTATCGCAATTTCTGTTGTCGCTTTCGCCAGCCAGGTTTAAAGAGAAAATTTACATAGCAATTTAAGCAAACCGGTGCCTAGGAAAATTACCTTTTGCAGACAATTTAGGTGTTTTGTTGATTTTCTGTTTAAAGTCCCTTTTAACTCGTCAACGCGATTCCTTGGCGGATGAATATCTAACGATGCGTATTTCTAGGATGTTAAGTAGGGTAGGATCATCAAAACATTAAGGGAATATTAAGGGGTCATATAAATCAGTCAATCAGTTTGCATCTCTCTAAATTTCGGCGTTGTAATGTATTTTAGCAGAAACTACGAGACAGTTTTCGTTTAATATATGTACTTAGTTTTGCTCAGTGTAGTTTTTGTCAGTTTAATATATTACTTCATCTAATTAGTAGTATTTGTCGTTTTAAGTTATACATTTTACGTAATTCTCACTTTGCGTCCGTAAATTTAGCGGCAACGACAAGCTTCGCCAAATGCTGTGTCTTTCCAAGTTTATTATGTTTTATATATGTAGGTGCGATGTACGTAGTAATGTCTGCAAATTGGTTTTAAATATAATGTTATTTCATTGACGGATTTTCATTCTTATCGTCCTTCCATTCCTACTAGTAAGTAGGTACATCCTTGGCAGCCATTTTATTCGCCCCACTGCTAGGTACAATCCTCTCTCATAAATATGATATTAGAGGATTTTAGTCATGCACTTCCACGGTGAACAACCGGCTTAGTAGAGGGTTTCCTCACGATGTTTTCTTGCACCGGAGTGTCAGCTGCCATGAAGCCCAAATTCTAAAGTTTTAAATTGTGCTCCCTGTGTTTCTTGCTCTCGCCCGCTCGGCTAATCTGACACTCGCAGAGTGTAGATTAAGATTAGATTAGATTAAGTAGGTAAATAAAAAAATCTCTAGGGACAAGAACAAGATACCGTGCTAAAGGGCGACAGGCTCGCCACCTCTCACCTTGGAACGGTACTTCTACCCATTCATGCAGTAGGTAGGTGGGTCTTCGTGCCTTACATGCTGCTTGATATCTTGTCAGAATAACTTGCGAAATGTGGTGGTCGGGGTTGTGCTGTAATTTACCGGAGTTCTTGCAGCATAAAACACCAATTGCTCTGCTTAGTCCGATTGTCGGGATTCAGCGTGTGTCATATGTATGTATAAATAATTCTATTAAAATCACTATCCACCACGTTTGAAGAGTGGCCTGTCCAGGCGGCATTACATTTGCAGCCTCTAATCAGACTCGAAATGGCATGAGTGTCTTAGACAATAATGTCCTCTCCTAAATTGATAAGATATTGACATCTTTTAATTAAATTCGTGAATGTACATAGTTGTAATTGTTGCGCTTTCTATAAAACTATACAATAATCCCAGACTTATCTACAACGGTTTCCCAATATTGGGATTTCGCGCACATTCTTGACGGAAGTCGAACGTCTTTTTGCTCGGCGCGAAGTGCCAAGAGTCGGGACAGCCGCACCGAAGATTTATTACTCGTGAAAATGGTATTCGTAGCTGTCGAATGTTGCGGTAGAAAAGTGCTAAGTATCAGATGAATTTTTGGTTTTGCTTTTATTTGAGCTGTGCTAATTCAGTTTTAATGGGGTTTTACTTAGTAAACGATCCAAATGTTTGTTAAAGCTGTCAGAGAGCTTTATCCAGTGTTAACATGTTGGCTTCTCCGAAGGCGCGTAATGATACGTGGTTCTGGAGATGGGGGCCAGGCTTAATATCAGCGTTGCGCCAGGCAGTAGTACCTTGCTTACCAAACGCATGCTGTGCCTAGTCCTGTTTTCTCTTAAATCTTCTTTTTGTATTGGTGTGCACTGTCTTAAGGATAAGAGATAATGAATATTTCTTTATTTTTTATTATCTGTTTCCATACATCCACTACCGTTTGTGGATTCAAAAGCACAGTGTAGAAACATTTGCACTATCAATCAGACAGTGTTGTGTCTACCGCTTCCAAGTCTGGTCTTCTAGGAAACGTATTTCTCATATAAGTGTTAGTCACGTTTTCAGCAGTTGGAAATTGTAAGGTTTTAGAATAGATCATTCTGTCTATTAGTTAGATATAAGAAGTTGTGCGTGTAGCGTATTATGTTTAGAGTATCGTCGTACTTGTATCTAAGCGGTGTAGTTCGCAACGTGCCCGTCGGTGGCGCTGCTCTGTTTTCCACAAAATCCTGCGTTACACGCTTACACTAACGTATACGCTACACGCTCGACTTGTTATAGTCCCACTGGACTGGGACGGCTTGGATCGGCCGGGGGAGGGCTTCAGTTTATGTCCAATAATATAGGATAGGATATTTTCGGAAAATTCGGTTAAAACTCGATGAGCAGCTATGGAGCCTCGATTAGCTTAAATTATCACTGCAGGCCTAAGGGACCTATGGCACCTAGTATAGGAATTGCAGTTGTAGACGGCCTGATGATATGGGCTAACGTCTGGTACAGAAGGACGTCTATAAATATATAATTAAAGCATATAAATTCGAAGTCTGGCCTCCTTGGAAGCGTTCTCATATAAGTGATAGACACGTGTTCAACGATGGGCATTGCAAGGTTTGAGAAGAAATCATTGTGTCTAAAAGTTTGTACTTATTCTTCATCTCTACGGAGTTCCTTTCCATCGGTGTATTGGCAACCATGTTTCCAATATTTCCATTTTGTTTATTGTAGTCATTGTGTTGGGTTTCATTGTTAATGTCTATTGAATGGAAGACTCAATATCTCTGGGGATTCATTACAGTTTCCTGAGTTTCAGCGATATTTTATCTTGATACATCTTCTTTTATGCAAGCTTCTACTTCAGATACGGGAAATGAACTATAGATTAGACCTGGGGGTCTACCGTGGTATTATCACATGAGCGAGTGAAGAGACGTCGCCACGATTTCAACCAAGCCAGAAGTAGGCCAGCCCTACTACCGGCGTAATATCACTCCAGTAAGTGAAGAGATTTCAGCCAATCGTATGCGTTAACGCACTCGAGATCACTCGACACCGCCAGTCTGATGGTTGAAATCGTGGTGATGTCTCTTCACTCGCTCATGTGATGATAGCGCGGTAGACCCCCTGGTCAGAGTTCCAAAAAGGTTAACGCAACGTGTAGCCAAATCTGTTATTTGACTACAAAGGGAAATGGTCGGGTAAAAGTAAAATCCTTCCTTTCTTTACAACCAATTTACTCACCCCACTTCTGGGTGCAGGCGTCTCTCATTTACACGATATGAGAGGATTTAGTCATACACTTACATGGTGGCCAGCCGGCTTTGACTTAGGTTTCCTGTCGACGTTTTCATTCACCGTAGTGACATAGTGTCAGCTGCCATTTTAGCATATATTGTAAAGTTATAAATATTGTACTCCGAGTGGGGTTCGAACCCGCGTCTCCCGCTTGAGAAGCCTGCTCTTGCCCACTCGGTTATCTGACAGTCTGTAAAATGTAAAAAGGTAAATTTGTATTTGTATTTATTTTTTATTGTACACCATTTAACAATTAAATATTGCAAAATAGGTCTGCTTAATGCAGATTTGCATTATATGCTAGCAAAACCTTTGGGATGTGGTAGAGGGTATCTGTGTAGGC
>WYDE02021439.1:0-12883 GCA_009867175.2 Adela reaumurella | reverse complement strand
AGGAGCAGGGAAAAAGTTATTTCTCACTTTTTATAGTTTGTTTTGAAGTCGCTTTTTATTTTTTAAATAATAATTTTTTACGCTCCAGTTTTTCCTCAACACTTAATTTGATGAATCAATATTACCGCTCTCCGAAGATGGTAATTCTCGTAGAGATGTTTGCAGTAACATGGGACGTGTGGCGCAATCGAGGGTTGTTTTGAATTGGTTGGAAAATATTATCAAATCGGTTAAGCCACCACCACTACCCCCATGGTTACCGAGCTCACCATTAATGAGACGTAGAGTTACAACGAAGAGGTGAATATTATTCATTTTGTTTCACTCGCCTAGAAACTACACAGCAGAAATGCAAACAAACTGAGCGGAATCTAGTTTACGAATGAAGTCTGAAATATTCAAATGCAGATATTCTCATTATCTATTTTAAAATGTATGCGTGCCTCTGCTCTAATTTGATAAACTAATAATGCATCACCATTTACATTGTTGGTCCCACATCGACATTACCATGTCGGATGTGGGTCGATCGAGTGTGGGTAAATAAAATAAATACACTTAGAAAAATAAATACATTTTATTTAAGGAATAATATTTTTTATTACTACAAGAAATAATGTTCCTATTCGCTTTATCAATTACATTATTCCTATACAGCTTTCGAAATGGATATTATATTTATTGAACAATATTTTTTTATCAATCCAACTGTTTGACGATTGCGGTAGACCTAACCATTTAACAAACACATTATTCCCATGTCGTTTGAGAACTTTCTCAACTAAAAACACATCCGGATGTTTAACGCTTTGCAGTTCTTCATCATAAAATCCACCCTTGATTACGCCACCACTTTCATCCTGTAGTATGTATGTCGCTGGTAGGGTATTCTGAATTTTAAAAATCTTGAATACTTCAGTTGTCCAGTTTCCTGTATAACCTTTACTGAACGTAGTCTTATGCTTGCTTATCCTCACATGGAGACTATGAGACATGAAATATCGTAGGAGCAGCAATTTTAATGTGGTTATATACTGTGGAGAGTAGATTATCGGCATTTGATGAATTCACCTCTATCGGTCGCCTTTTTATCGTGCTATGCCACTTATTATTATATCGTTCCGCAATATTTTGCAAGTTCTTAATCCAGTTGTAGGAGCCTGTGAAGCTGAATTGTTGCCACATCCATGATTTTACAGTTCTTATCACTCGTTCGGCAATAGATGCTTTCATCGTGCTATATGTTGAGTAGTGATTTATGTTGTAACACTTCATAAGTGAGCGGAAATGATCATTATAGAACTCGGTGCCGGCATCGGATTGAATATTTTTTGGTATACGATTTCCTCCAACTAGAATTGATTTCATAGCATTAGACACTTCTCTCCCCATCTTACTCTTCCAGTAATTTTTCACTCTTCGGTACTGTTTCTTTCACATCGCACTCTTTTGTATGAGATGGGGGTGAGTAGGTATGTTGGTAGCGGTTGCGCTAGCGATGAGAGATGAGATTCGGATTTTTTATCATGTTTTAGATTTTCTCTGATTTCGTGAAGTGGGGCTGTGATCGGTTGGAATGTACTTTGAAGCAGCTGTTCATGAGATAATTTATTCGATTATAAAGCCTTGAACTTTTTCTTTATAGAATCAGTACTCTCTATTAGCTTACGTTTGAGCTCTTTATCAACAGTCATGGTGACGTGTCAATCGGTTTAGGTCCGGATGTGAACTGACCGATTAATGATATATCATCAGCTTATCAGCTCTAACAGCTGATCTGATTTGTCATATCAGCTGATATGAAGCTGTATAAGCTGATCTAATTTACCACCTCACCCGATGAAGCTGTAAGCTCTCACCAGATACGCACCGCTGTAAGCTCTCAACTGATACTCACCTTCAGTCAGATCTGTATTTACCACACCTGATACGCACCGCTGTAAGCTCTCACCTGATGCACACCTCTAGTCCGATCTGTATTTACCATAACTGGAGCTGTCATCATCTCAGTCAATTTTTCCTTAAGTTGTTTATTTACCTGATCTGTTTTTTAGCTGATAGCTAATCTGTTTTAGCTGATAGCTGTTACCTCTATAATTATCTCTATACATACCTCTATACAGAGTTCTATACATACCCTCTATACAGATCTTTATACAGATCTAGATTTCTATAGCTGGGTAAGTGCTAAAATAAGAAAACTATTACGTGAATAGGTATTAAATGAATAATATTTACGAAGCAATAAAATATTTTTTTTGTTCTGATAGCTTATACCTCTATACATATCTCTCTACACACCTCTATACAGAGCTCTATACTTACCTCTATACAGACCTCTATACAGATCTAGATTTCTATAGCTGGGTAAGTGCTAAAATTAGAAAACTATTACGTGAATAGGTATTAAATGAAACAAAATTTACAAAGCTCGTCAGTGCGAAAACCGCGTTCCATTTTTGTTCAGTCGGCCGCGCGCATCCGTCGTGAGCGGTTATCTGTGTACCTACCTACTTGCATGCGTCGTCGTCGGAGTACATACGAAGTATGTCGTCCGGCAAAGAGTTTGTTTTGGAAGTTATTGACAAATATAAAGACTCCATGTTTGTGGCAAATCACAAACAGTGATTACCACAACAAAGACAAGCGAAATGCCGCTCTTGAACGAATAGTAACCCTATTCAAAACGAAAGATCCGGAAGCTAATAAAGAGACGGCGTTTTTTTATTAATGGCGTCACCAGCTCTAAAAGCTTGTAGTATGTAGGTTCATCCATCCGTAGATAATTTCTCCAATCGCTTGGCTCGTATGAAAGTTCCGACAGAAGATTTGTATGAGATAATCTCTCTCTTTGCATTAGCCAGTGGCGCTTAGGGCGTTTCTTCTTAATTATGAGACAAGCAGCAGCAGTCAGGAGTAAAAGTTTCGTCTCCGAATCGTCAGACTCCATGACGAAAGCGCACAAAGAGAGAGATATCACTTGCACCGCGGCTAGACGTCTACTGGCTGGCTCGCTGGATGGAATGGCGGGTCCGTGTATGTCGTCGAAAAAATTCCAGTGGCAGGCTGCCATTGGACCGTGAGTGTCCAGCTTAAGAAGCGATAGCGTGGCTGTTTTGCCACATAGAAGCTCAGCTTCCTCCAGTTCAGCCGTCTCCTCTACAGTGCCCAGGACGCTAGCCGAGTTGCCTCTTTGAATTTCCAGCGATATGTGTTGCGTGAAGGAAGCCCCGGGGCGACGGTCACCCGACATCATTTTGAAAACTTCCGGCTCTTCTTACGGCGAATTTATCGGATTGTTCCGATATTTCGAACAGAGCGTCCTGTTAATGGTCACGGAGACGTCCGCTAGCTACGAGAGCGGAGAACTTTCGCCGCTATTGTGGCGAGTGGACGTCTATGACGTCGGAACAATTCGATAAAGTCGCTGCGAGAAGAGCCGGAAGTATTCCTAATGCTGTTTAACTACCGCGGTAGTTTGAAAAGTATTGTACCTATATATAATTTTATTATTTGTGTTATTAATCTACATAATAAAATTTTATAAAAATAAGAAATATTATACAATTAAAAACTAATTTGTGTTGATTAAATTTTGTATTAAATTATTAAATTAGGTGTAGGTACAGTCGACAAGACTAATTTCTGTTCAACATAGACTTTAGACGGGACCACGTGACAGGAGAGCCCGAGGTTAAAGAGATAAGTGTGTTTTTGTATTGTTCGTCTCATAATGCATAACACGGTCGGGGCGGCGAAGGAGACGCAGCGCGTGAGGCCTCTCTCTCTGTCGCTGAGCTTACAAATTGGCGGGAAAACTATGCACAAAAATGAAACTAGACGTGTGTACATAACAAATTCGCCGACGCAGCAAAGTAGTAGATATTGTACATCGGGTGACAAAGCTCAAATGGTAGTGGGCTGGACACGTGAGCTTCAGGGACGACGGCTATTGGAGCTCACGCGTACTATACTGGCGTCCTTAGACAGGAAAGCGAAGCGTGGGAAGACCACCCGCCAGGTGGGACGACGACATCCGGTACCTCGCGGCAAACGATGGATTCGTGTTGCCGAGAGCCGGGAAGGTTGAAAAAAACAGATAGGCGTATGTCCAGCAGTGGATGGAAATACTCTGAAAATGATTATGATGATGACATAGTGGACGAAAACCTGATTGGGTCTCTCTTGATGAAGGAAAAGGCGGAAAAGGCTCTGAGGCGTTTTTTATGAATATAATATTCACAAAATCAAAGCGAAGATCACAACGACTTCACTAGGTACTCTATAAAAAATTGTCGAAAGATAGTAGTCACTGAGGATTAGTGTTCTACAGATTGATGCCATATCTTAGCGTAGGAGTTACTTCTGAAGTTCTTACATCCAGGGCCCAGGAACTGGGTATTCCGTACGTAGGTTTTCAGCGCTGAGAGCGCTTTTGTTCGGTATCTGACAGTCGTTTCTTCTGACAGAGAGAAAAAAGGCGCCTCAGAGCTGAGAACATATGTGCGGAAACCCTAGAATAGACCCGCAGAGCTCGACAGCTGCACAATGTCTGATATAATGTGAACATACACTACTAACGCTGAATCCCGACAATCGGGGTAAGCAGAGCAGTCGGTGTTGTGCTGCAAGAACTCCGGTAAATTACCGCACAACACTAACCACCACATTTCGCGCGGTATTTGGACAAGATATTAAGCAGCATGTAAGGTACGAAGACCCACCTACTCCTTGAGTTGGTTGAAGTACCGTGCCAAGGTGAGAGGTGGCGAGCCTGTCGCCCTTTAGCACGGTATCCTGTCCTTATCTCTTAGTCGCCTGCATGTCGTATGCATGGGAAGAGATGCAGTGGGGTCATTCTTTTAAGTACCGGCCTCACACGGTACAAATACAATGGATGAAAAAGAAGTAAAAAGAAGAAGAAAATCCTAGAGTGTGTAGTTAGTTTGACGCGCGTGCCTCCCGGCGGGTGGTCCTTACGAGCGCTGAAATTCGTGATTATGACGTCATTGCGGTCTCTAGTTTCGTGCAAACAGCTCCATATTGAATTGTATATGTGTTTAGGGTCTTGTGAAACACTTATTAAGGAGGGCCACTGGCGTAATTTCTGCTTCGAAACTTAATATATTTAATTAGAATTTTGAAATAATATATTTGGCGTTACCCAGTTTAATAAAACAATATTTAGATTTTTTACTTTGAGGTCTATAAATTTCTCCTTCAAATAAATATATTGTTTTTATTCTGATTTCACTTGCTTTAATTTTTTTAATAAATTAAGAAATTAAGATTGTGTCATGTTTTTCCTCGGGACTTCGGAAGGTCATAAGTCCTTTTTATGGTATTAACTTGATCAATTTTTTCTAGAATAAGGATACATATTAAAAAGGAAAAACAAATATTTCGTGCTGATGAAATAATAAATAAAAAAGTTACAAGGGCTTATAGCTGGGATTTTGGTAATTAAAAAAAAAATCGTATCTCGAACGTGACACCTGACAAAAGGTATCAAGGGTGAAAACCTTGCAAATGACCCCATTAACCTACAAAAAATTTTGTCCATTCATGTGCCGAACACTCTGTATAATTACATTCTGGTTTACAGTGCTGTCGTCTGAAAGCTTTACAGCGGAAATGGAGACATTCGAGATCTCTTTCTGTCATATTGACGCAGACCTTAGAGTAAATGGGTCTTCGGAATTCTGAATCTTTCCAGTGTAAAGGTTTGAAAATACACGTGTGTACATATTCAGGTTTAGACTATTGCGTAACCAGCTTTATGCTGCCAGATAATTATAAGAGATTACAAATGCAAATTTACATTGAGGTACCCACTTACACATTCAATAATTAAACCAAAGAAAACGACATTGAAAATCATTAGAAAACAATGTCATAACAAAAAAAAAAAATTAAATTAAAACACGAGTAAAAGCTATAAAAAGTTTGATAAATCACAAACGCCACTTTGAATTTAATTAGCTACCTATTTAATACTTGGTTAACGTCTGTTGCCCTTAATTTACATACATAATAAAATTTCCTAAATCCAGCCCTACCAACAGCCGCCGCCATTTTGTGTTGAGACACGTGTGTGCGACAGCGCGCCAAAACATCTTTGCACAATATTTCGGCATCTCCTAATTTGACAGACAGCATTTCACGCGACATCATTTTGTGACTTACGAGGTGGCGTGGGTGATATCTATGCATATTGTCATGTATGAGCTTGCAAGTAATTAGGATTATTGCGTGTTGTGACGCAAGTTAATCCTTAGATAAACGTGTGCCAGTTCATGACACGAATTTCCTACGCATTTTTAACAAAAGAACATTGCTTTTATGACAAATTAAAGTGGATCGCAAAAGGAACTTTGTCATACATGATTATTATGTCCAATATACCAAGGTTCTATATTGTCTTGCTTGTTTGATTTACTTTACGATTTAGTGATTTGCATATCCATTTCTCCGAATAAATTAAATTTGTTTTAATTCGTAGATAAATGTTGGTGGACTAATAGCTAAATTTTAAAGATTGTCCTCAATTATGTGTTTGGAGGATTGCGTTTGATGGAGCTATAAAATACCTAAGTATATACATATAACAGCTTTTGAATTGTACCTATAGAAAGTGCGACACATGGCGCACGCCAGGCAAACACAGAGGTGTAGCCCGACGGCGCCATAAACCATGCGCCAATACCATGTCAGCCTGTTTTTTTATGGAAACTGTCTTGGATGGCTACATCTGCCTAATGCATCAGTGATGTGAGCCCAGTACACCTTGTTGAGTTATCTAGATGACATTGTCAGGTCAGTGCTTCCCCCTAATCCAGCCGGCTACACTGAATTGGACTACACAACTTTAACCGAGACTTTAAAATCCGGAAAAATTGTGCGCATACCAGGTATCGAACCCACGACCTCTCGGGTAAGAGGCGCGCGGCGCGCTAACCAACTAGGCTACTCCGCAACCCTCTTATCAATTAGAAGCAACTCCGCAACTCTTTTATCAAGCCTCTTACCAATTAGATCAATTTAGACGAAAAATTAAGCGTTATATGACTGTAAAAGATAATGCTAGTAGCAGACATTTCAGCACATGTATGCTAATGTTCTATCAATTGTATTGAAGAAAGGATTTGGAACTCTGGTGCTAGATTGAGTATGGTTAAGATAGATAGAGTGATTAAAGGTTAGAATATATTGCTTTGTCGATACTTTTTTTTTATTGTATTTTCTTTTCCTTGCCTAGGTATTAAAAATAATATATTATGTATAGGTTGTTTCAGAAGCAATAAGTGGAACGAAAGGAGCTGATTTAGGACGTTTTTCTTAATACATCTTTCTTAATAGTTCTTCGCATCATCATCATTAGCTTTTAACCGTCCTCTGTCGGACATACGCCTCTCCAATTCGTTTCCAACCTTCCGGCCGGCACTCGGCAGCACGAATCAATCGTTTGCCCGCGACGTCCTAACTGGCGGGTGGTATTCCCACACTTCTCTTACCTGTGCAAGGTCGCCGGTGTAGGACGCGCGTGGTGTACTTACGTACGAGTACACAGACAAAATGCAGTTTAATTTTTAATCTTCTGTCACATATTATATTTAAAGAATTGTCACTGGTTTCTGTTACTTTATTAATGTTTATATTATTCCAAATATGCAAATCTGTGGCGCAGATTTTTTTAAACAAAATAATGTGAAGGATTTATAAAATACTCAAATGAAATAACAAAGTTATGCTCAAAACTTATTTTTCCTTTGATTTTGACAGTATATTTCAGATATGGTTATTATTATCACGTTTTATTTTTATTTTAAGATACATTAAATTGCGGTTTTAGGGTAAAATTTTACTAAAGATAAAAAAATTCTGAGAAAACGTTATGCAAAGAAAATGGATAAGTCATAAACCATTAAAAATCGGGAAAGCATTTACCCTATTTGCATACGAGAACTACAAGTTTGATTGTAACTGACCTCTATTAGCGGGTCTACGCTGGAAGTCCGTACGTTTTGTTTCAGCGCTGAGAGCGCTCTGTGTTCTCTCTCTGACACAGCTGTCGGAGAGAACAAGAACGCTCTCTCAGCGCTGAAACGAAACGTACGGACTCCCCAGAATGTCGGCCTACACATCGTTTAATCCATGACTTTAGAAACATCATGGGCATTGCGCCTCTAATCTCCCCCTAATTGGCTGAGCGAAGCGAAACCTAGTACTCGACTAGGGTCAAAAAACTTTTCGTGTCTGTTTGTTTGTCCGCACAACTCTTCCTAAAATTTGGCTAAAATTTTGTAGGTTAATTCTGTACGTCAATAGCACGCCACACACCAATTTTCAACTTCCTAGAAGAACTGGCAAGAAACTTCGCCATTATTTTTTTCTGAACTATTAGGCCAATCGCACTGAAATTTTGTAGGCTCATTCTATACGCCAATAGCACACCACACACCAATTTTCAACCTCATAGAAGAACAGACAGAAAGAAGAGGCTGAAAATTTATCAATGTTGCAACAATTGCAAGATTGACAGTGTATTTGACAGTGACAGTTTAATTTCAATATTTCAAACTTTATTGAGATTGAAGTAAACAAAATGAGAATTTCCTGTCAGTTTGGCGAAAAGATTCCTAATGGAACGCGCTACTTTGTGACGTGATCGCGCAATTTTGCTGGGATCGCGTTACCGGAATAGATTAGGAGCGAGTGGCGCCTGCGCTGCGTCCTCCGTCCTCCTCCCACGCCATCGTTACACCGAGTTAACTCTTAACATGTCAGCAACACACAAGATTATATATTCCGAAAATGTGAAGTAATTTTCAGTTAAATACATCCTGTGAAGATAAAACAGACACGACAAAAGATTTTTTTGATGTAGTAGGCGTACTCACCTTGCTTTGGACAGGAAAGCAAAGTGTCCGACCGCGAGTCCGGTACGTCGCATATTGCCGAGTGCCTGGATGGTTGAAAAAATTGTAGAGGCGTGTGTCCAGCAGTGAACAGTCAAGCGATGATGATTATGATGAGGCGTACTCAGTGCAATAACATATATGTACATGCCATACAATCACGTCTCTTCCCCGAAGGGGGTAGACAGAGACATTTCACACGTTCCTGACATACATTCGTTATCTCACCCACCCTAATACACCGATTCATACATGCACGTCGGTTGTGGGTGCTGCAAACTTGCCTTTTCCGTAAAATGTTACTTATTTGGTAATGGTATGTTCGCCTAGGGCAGTCCCGTTCGACCATTCCTTCCGCGTTCGCTTCACATATTTGTTTCATCATTCTCTGACTATCCATTCTCTCCATGTATCCAAATCATCTAAGCATGCCTTTCTCTATCCTTGTCGCTATGTCTTCTTTTAATCCACATTCATAAAAATAGTATATAAACAATAACACATCTTTACTTCAAATCCAATTAGTGTTAAGAAGGTGCGGAAGCGGTGGTGGCGCAGACGACACCGCCCCGCCCGCCCACGCGCGCGCCCGCCCACAGAACGTAAGTCCTATTTCTAAGGATTTGCAAACAGTTCCTTTTACGGAGGGCTATCTATTTACACTGATACTCACTCAATATTCAATACTCATAGGCATCTTAGGAGGTGTTATAGTGATGAATATTTTGCATATTTTGAATGCAGCGGCGTGCCATAATTAATTCAACAGAATACGAGAGCCCGTTCTTCATTTAATTTTCTTTGCAGATTTATTCAAAGGATCCTTACGCGTTCTGTATTTGGCGTGTCGTGGCGGGGCTGGCTCGGCACGGAGGCGCACGCGTCCGTGTGTGGAATGGTATATGTCGCAGCCAACTGGTTGACGGCTTTCCAACTGAACGGCTAGCCTCTTAGTTGAGTGGCCCCATTCAATTAAACGCCTAGGCGGGTCATTGTAACAATTTATCTAACTTAACGTTAAACGACTTGGCTGACGAAAGCTAGCGCGTTGGAAACGGCTGACGAAAAGCCGTCGAGTGATTCTATTTGAATTCAAACATTATTTTCCGCCAAAAGACTGACTTCTTGCTTCTGTTGTCAAGGCGACTCTCCGCATTTCGATATGTGGAATTGTCCCATATATTGTATTGGTACTACGATATTGTACAGGTATTATTTTAGTAAGTATATATTACATTTTGTAGGTAGGTATTATTTTTGTTATTAATTTAATTTAATTTCTTCTTTAATTTTTTTAAGTTTAGTATTATATTAATTAGGTACAGATATTGTTTATTTGGTATTACTTTAAATTTCATATAATATATTATATTATGTATGTATGCAGACACACTGTTTCATTTGGTGAAGTTTTACTGTTCTACGTTGAGTCGTTATAAGCCTGTGACATACAGACGGACTGACGGACAACGGAGTCAACCCTAAGAGTTTCGTTTTCACTTTTTGGTACGAAACTCTAAATGCAAAGATGTTGTACGCGTATTATCATTCTCTTACACTTTAAATACAAGTAGTCATTGAGAGTAATAGTGACGTGTGCATAATGTATTTACTACTTGATTGATTACGCACAGACAGTATCAGCGATCGTGCTTACTTCTATCTTTGCGTAGTAAAATACCTACAAAGCGTTGTTTTTTTATTGATAAGCGCTGTTTTCCACTTTACATTTACTTATTTCAAAGAATTTACGTGATCAATAATTATTGAAATCTGCCTGACGATTACTCATTCCCGTCCACAGCAAAGAGAAAGTCGCCACGGAAGGGGTAAGAAGAGGACACGCGGGCGGGTGACGTTGCGTATGCGATGTGCGTTAATGTGTGACGCAGTCATATTTCCATCTCCCTCTCGCGCACGGGCTGTCAGTGTCCCTGGGGACGTACGTTATTACCCCGCTCACCTATGTATGCGTTATCCATCTTTATTAATCCGTGCTCATAGCTCACGTGTCTTTTCAGTGATCAAATTTTGTTTTATTTCTCATAACATAAATCACCAAAAGATATTGAAAACATATCACTAATACACCCTGGTGCTCCCCAGTGCTTGCCGAACGGTTTTAATAATTAAAAGAGAATAAAAGAATTATTCTTGCCTCATGTGGACCGGTGGTTGAGATCAGTTGATTCGCTCTTACTGGATTTCACTCTCACATTAGCCCAATAGGATTAAATTATTACCTTTAATATTATTAGAATCGCTGATTTTTACACAGTATATTAATTAGTGTCAGATAGCCGAGCGGGCGAGAACACGTCTCTCAAGCAGGAGGTGCGGGTTCCATAGTGAGAAAACCCACTTCCAAGCCGGTTGGTCACCGTGGAAGTGTATGATTAAAATCCTCTCATATCATATTAATGAGAGAGGCCTGTACCCAGCAGTGGGGCGAATAAAATGGATGCAAAAGATGATTCTTCATATTGTACAATCATCCGAAATATTAAATTAAATAAATATATTAATCCGATAGTAAATTTGTTTTGAAAATTTAAGAAAGAAAAAAAATCTATTCATTTATACTAATTTTTTAAAAATTAAAATATAAAATCTAATAACTAAGGTTTTATGAAAATCATGGAATACTGGCAGTGCAAGGGGAAGCATGTATTTCCATGTGGTCTTTTTTTAAATAGAGATTGGTTTCATTCCATGGTAGCGCTGCTTGACTGCCAATTGTTCATGGTTTCATTCCATGGTAGCGCTGCTTGACTGCCAATTGTTCATGGTTTCATTCCATGGTAGCGCTGCTTGATATCATGCATGATATCAAGCATGATATCAAGCATATATATGCATGATAGCGCACTTCGGTAATCGAATACTGAATATCGCAACACTGAGCCAACGACGCTGATAAATAGATTCCATAAATAGATCCATAGATTCTTCTACAACCTTTAAAAACATTGCAACTTCGTGTGAGATTTTATTTTGTGCGTGACATGTATCCGAATAAAATGTGACTTCAGATAGTGTGGAAGGCATGTTAGTCAATAAGAATTGGTACAAACATGATGCTATTTCATTAGCTTCATGTCTGTTTAATGCTTCGTTCAACATAAAATTATATAATTGACTGTATGTAGCTCCATCGTCTATATATAGTTAAGTTAAAGGATCTACTGCTGCTGCTCATACTTAGAATGAAACTGTCGTTGCCAGCATGCATGTAGTTCGAAGGTGTGGGTTTTTTTATCTGTGAATCATTTTATTTTACGTGATCTTTTTTATTTTATTTTGTATGATACATCAGCCTGCTCTGGGTGATGGTTATGTTAATTTTTAATAGGATTTCGCAGATTTTAATTATCTTCTTCTGCTTTTAGTTGCATTGTGAGTGTGTCGCACATATTACATGTACCTGGTTTCGGTTTCTTGAAAGAGAGTTTGAGTTTATGAAAAACTTCAAAGTATTTTCTCATCGAAAAAGGGTTTCCCTCCACACTCTCCTTGTACAGATCATAATCATCTGTTGATTCAGATACGTAGATAGGTACATTTTATCATTTGTCCGCCTCGTATAATGGCTTTCATAGGATGGTAAAGACAAAGATATACCTCCTCACTTGTTGTTCAGGCGATGTTGTTTGACCTTCGTTGGCGGATTCTTCCTCTTCAGGCATATAGATATATCAGAGATGGGTCTTTCAGCTTCAAGTGAATGATCGTAAGTATGAAAACTTGTTCAGGCTATGTAGTTTGACCTTGATTAGCCGATTCTTAATGCTGAGGCATGTCTTCGTCGTGTTTGTTAGTTATAAAGATGAGTATGACTGTTCTTCGGAGATTAGGATTAATTCTTTGACACTTGAAGAGGAGTAGGATTTTGTCAGCCTTAATAGCTCAGTGGTGCAGAGAGTCAACTGTCGCTATTGCTTGTTAAGCAACGCTGGGTGCGGTCA
>WYDE02021328.1:0-12884 GCA_009867175.2 Adela reaumurella | reverse complement strand
GATTTTTAACTAAAATTTATCAAAATAAAAGTGCTTAAAAATCGGTTCCTAATAGTAAAAACTAACATTTAAAAACACAGAAGCCTAGCAACTAGGTTCTATAAATGAATGAAAGAAAAAAAAATCAAAATCAGATATGTTTTGATATAGAAAACAGGTTTCTGCTAAGAGCAGTTCTGCGGCATTTTTGTATGGGATATAATTTTAAAATATAGCATCTTAAGTAAATATACTTTATTGGGGGCATTTCATACAGCGCCGTGCTCTTTAGCAAGATTTTTCACTCGAGCATTATTCAGCTGTAACTTCCATAGTTGAAATCTCCACAGGGCCACAACTCAATCAAACTGTGAGTTATCTACAAAAAAGTTGCCATTCAAATGCATTGTAATTTTAGTTCGGGCCACAGTTAACGCCACTAGGGGCCTCGTTGATTCGACCCATACATCACAACACTGCGCCGAGATCGGATGTAATCTGGGAGCAATCGTAGCAGCAGTGGCGGCGGCATGGCGGCCGGCGCGCCGCGGTCCGGAACTCCGCCCATAAAACATGAAATTGGGTTTTTGCGTCGCGCGAAGTTACTTCGCATAGTAGGTACGACACGGACTAGGTACCCTATGGATCCGACGCGCGTCGCTCTATGTATGGGAACCGGGCTCGCCAAAAATTTGCTAGGCGCGTCGGAACTTAGAAGTATTAAAATACTTACTTGTGGAAGGAAATGCAATCTTTAGTAACTGTAAAGCTTTAGTAACGCTCCTGACGTTTTTGTATTGTTTGGACACGTGAAAACGGTACAAATTGTCATCCTGCAGGAGATGTTGCCGGGGTTGGGCGCTCGAGCGAGAGCGAGCGATAGTCGTATTTGAACTACCTCGCGGTGAACTGACTAGTACGGGAAGCGTTCCGGTGTCGGGTCCTTAGGGTAAATAGTCCGTGGGGTATACCGTCATGCATTCTGCATGCATAAACCATTCTCGGAATATTCTATACGGGTGAAAACTATATAAAAATCGGTTCAGTCATTTCGAAGCTCATCGCGAACGAAGCTACAAAACAATATTACACGTACTCACACAGGTCGCGCTCCCTTTATGAAAGCGTAAAGAATAAAAGAAGTTCCTAGTAAATAAGCGGATAAAGTCGCGATAAAGTTGGTAACACAGACCCGTCCCACCCACCAGGCGGTTTGGTCCTCTGCGCCATTCGCTGCCACCGGACCGTTTCAGGGTCACTAGGGGAAGCTGTGCACCAACATGAGTTGAGATCGGAGCATGAGGAGTACACGACGAATTGAAAGACGCACGCACCGTGGACGCACGCATGGAGCCTTATGTATGAAGCATAATGTACTATATAATTAGCTAGATTACCTAATTCGATGCATTGACCTGACCTAACCAAAGAGCAGACTAAATTACATGCCCGTCCTCACGTAGGTAATAAACGAGACCGGAAAAAAAAATAACCACACCAATTATAGGTAGATACGTGGACACATGGTACATACCTGAGGACGTACCAACACTAGCAATCACAGCGCACATTATTAGCTAAATAATTATAATGCAATAACATAATTATACTCTTTATTATAGCGTTATATTTATAGCGAGAGAATTTGCGTTTTCACGATCAAACGAACACTCGAGATGTGTACCTGCGTGCGTATCGAAGCATCGCGTGCGGCGTGCGTCGATGAGGCGCGGCTCGGTTTGCTCGCAGATTCTACCTTTAGCCATGCATCCCTTCCCTCCCTACAATGCACTGGTAGAATAGCATTACACGGACCAATCGACAAGTATAGGTCTTCCGCTCCAGTACATTTCTTTGATACAACATAACACGCGAGCAACTTAGGCTAGTTTTACACGGCACCAGAAAACGCATGCGGTCGCTGGATGGCGAGTTGGATGTTATTCGTGGGTGGCATTGTTTTTGGCGCTTATAATAGTGTATTCTTAAAAAAATATTAAACGTTGTAAAAAAATTACCATTATACTTAGCTATCTTCAGATAGACATATTGTAAAAAATAATAAACACTGTCGATCTCTGCCCGTATGCTGTAGGTAGGTACAGATTTCATTTTAAACTTAATACATAATTAACGATTTTATAAAATCTTAAAAGGCAAATGATATCAAAATTTATGTTCAAAGCATTTCAATGTTTGGCAGAGTTTGGCAGTAACAAACGTTCTAAGTAGACGCTGTTGCATTTGAATATTTTACGATCACAAAATTCAAGGGAATTCAAAGACCTTGTCAAGGGAATATATATCTTAGCATTTGCTGTTCTGTGTACTGGTTCTGTGTACCTACTTATTAAACCGTAAACATTGCATTCCGTATAATAAAATAGACAAATGAATAATGGGACGCCGAATCGAATTGACATGTTAGTGTGTGAGAGAGAAACGTGAAAATCATTCTAACTAATAAGAGTTTTTTTTAATCGCATACTGAATTTACATAGGATTACAAGTATATTTCAATTAATACTATGTTTTTCGTAAATTTTACACCATTTTATTTTGCATGTTTTGACGCAGCGTTTTTTCGCGCTTGAGCAGAGGAAGAAAGCGAAAGCAGCGGTTATCGAAGCTTTGATGTTTATCATCGCGATGCATGTGCACGTGCACTGCCGCGGCGCGGCGGCAAGGCGGCTGTTTCGACATTTTTTTATAAAGCACATGCCACTTTTTGTCAGCTTAACCTACTTTTTGATACGGAGTTGATTTGCTCGTAAACTTCTTATCCGCGGAGGCAAGGTACTTATAGTAGTAAAAAAAATCTTACCGAGATATGGTGCATATACGGAGGTATTATTTTTATTGTAAGTACGATACCTAACAAACGTACACGTGTAGGTGCCTCCACATATCTTTTTTTTTAATTGAAACTGTCACGGATGGCTACATCACCTAATGAACCTGTTTTTCTGGTAACAGTGATATCAGCCTAAACACCTTGGTGACTTATGTACGTAGGTGCCATATCAGCGCTTCCCTCAAGTTCAGCCGGCTACACTGAACTGGACGGAAAACACGAAATATATTTCATAGCCGCTTCGACCGACCTTCATTCAGTGCGGTGGTACCAACCCGGGCGGGTTTAACCCTACCACTATGTAATGAGAGGCTTCCCTCTCATTACATAGTGGTAGTATATCTCTCCACATAAACCTACAGTTTAAAGTGGAATCCGAACCACAACCAGCGTCAACGGTCAAATTACACTTTATGTAATAACGCTGGCATAATTATATCTAGATATTATACCAGTACGTACTTAAAATTGTATGTTTAATAATAATATTGTATCTATGAAATTTCAGAATTCCGCTCAAACTAATAGCCGCTAACGCGGAGCGCGATGGAAGGCGTTAAAAAGCGCTGAAAATCCACTCTGGAATGTAAAAACTGAAAATGGCTTTTGAGGTAATTTTCATGCCGCGGCGTTGATTTGGTGGTAGCGAGGACATTATAGAGTGCTCCACTGCGCAATGGTTATGTTATGTGTAATGGTGTGTGTGTGCGGTTAGCCGCTCGTTTTAACAGGCTTGATGACAGCGGTTTCACCACGATAGGTCGACGCACTTGTGTTTCTGAAAAGCGCGAAATATTGCGCTCGCAGTACACCTCATAGGCGTGTCCCGACGGCGATCGGGGGCTTGCGGATATATGTATGTATAGCTAAATACGCGTTGTGTCTATGCCGAATTATGATTCAATCTCTACTAGTTCTTCGAATAACTTGTTTAGCGTCCCGTCGCCCTAATGAAATCGCTTAGTGCCTGTCTGTCTATCTGGAAGAAACAGACACACATTTCTCAATCAAAAAGTTTTCCAAACAAATCAGAAATATAAATATGATATAATATGCCGAAAATTATACCCATTACAACTAGCGTACAGTTGAGCGTACAGCGTAGCGTACAGTACAGCTAGCGTCTGAAAGCGTTACACCGGAAATAGAGACAAATTCGAGATCTCTTTCTGTCATATGGACGCCAGCCTTAGAGTAAGAGGGACTTCGGAATTTAGTATTTTTCCACTGTAATGTTTTGAAAAAATAGCGGTACTTAACCTTTTAGTTTGAATATTTAGTAGACTTAATTTATGTTGTGCCTAGTCACGTATTTATTTATTTGAAAAATAAAATATATTTATTATTAGATATTTGTACAAGATTTACAATCATATTACATATTGTATTAATAACGGAACCATTGACTCGCGAGTATTGACTTGACTTTTTTTTTATATATGATCAATTCTCGATCTTTAGGTTGAAATTTCACCATGACCTCATGTAAATGTAAATGTAATCTTTTAAAATTAAAATAATACAGTCGACTGAAATAATCGAACTATCATATTGATAAAATTCTTGATAATGGAGGGGAAAACTCCAACTGAACTCAATGAGCGCTTGAAATATGTTTAAGATCATCGGGGAGTCCACTTTTCACGTACACCAGGGGAAGTCTCTTTTCAACCTGTAAATCTGCACTACCTTTTTAAAATGTTTACTTGTAAAATATATTATTAGTTATATCTATGTTTGTCGCACTATTGTCCTTTTTTAGTTATTTCTTTTCAAATGAAATATATTGGTTTATGAATATGAAAAAATATAGACTTTTTTGCCTAATTTTTATATTTCTTAAGTGGTAGACATTAACAAAATAATTAAAATAACGACATAGGGACATCTACGAGACTTTTTTGGTAGAAAAAACATATACCAGTCAAATTTTGGAAAAACAAAGGCATAAAAAAACTTAGCCTGAACGATGATTCACAAATTATACTTTGTAGGCAGTATGCTACTGATATTTTTTTATGGAAAGTTATAGTTGTCCTTTTCACACTGTTCGGGATGTGAGGGTTAAGAAAGAGAATTAAGAAAAATTTGAAATTTCTGAAAGCGGTTCGCAGCACACGATGCTCTTAATTAAGCCCGAAGCTCCTTCCTTTCCTATTGTGAAATTCTGAGTGCATCAATCTTAGATCAAATTTAATCTAAGGCGCCAATTCAAGATTAGGAAGAAGTTATTGAAAGGCAGCCCTCGTAGTGGACGGTCATCTCCGGTATAGGTGACTGGAGATGACATCGTCGAAAAGTTGAAGACTTCATCATAGAGAGAAACAGTTGACTAAGAAACACTCAGCATAACATCAACCAACTGGAAATGGATTGCGAATCTTGCAGGAAAAAAAATGGTATGAGCAAACTCAGTTGCCATTGGGTGTCTATACTTAATGCTGTTACGGTTGGAAGCAAGCACCCGTTGGCAATCCGCGTGTTGTAATGAGTGCCCTGAAGAATTGAGGTGTCGAAGTACTCTTCGTCTTCCCAAGACCTTTCCCAGCGACTGTCCTCTTCCCTTCCTGAAGAGAGATTAAAAGCTCTAAAGACACCTATGCTTCCGATATCGAGTACTTTAAAAACAAAGACAAAGTGTTTTTTTTTTCATATAACCGAAGTATAGAAAAAACTTTTTGAAAAGTTTTAATTTTATATCAGAAATGTATCTATCAGCGTCACTATAACAAAATAAACCAGAAAAACCTTCTCTGTGACGCTTCAAATGTGATGTCAACCTAAATTATCTAAACAAGCATTTCTGCACGCCTCCGGTCATCCTTGATAATGAGACTGCATCTAAAGCTATAGACAAATAGAGGAAAATGCCGACCTGCAAATGGTTCCAGGATTTAAGTATAGTGAATGCTCACAAAAAGATGTAAGCGATGCCATCAAAAGTGTCACCTCAAAATCAATAGTTATTGATTGTATAAGTTTAACAATGCTCACTTTGATACTTACATACATATCACTCACGCTAAATCCCGAAAATCGGGGTAAGCAGAGCAATCGGTGTTGTGCTGTGAAAACTCTGGTGAATTACAGCACAACACCGAACACCACGTTTCGCAAGATGTTCAGAAAAGGCACCAAGCAGCATGTAAGGCACGAACACCCACCTACTGCATGACTTGTTAGAAGTACCGTGCAAAGTGAGAGGTGGCGAGATTATCGCCCTTTAGCACGGCATCTTGTCACTTTGATACTTCACATAATAATACCAACAATCACTCATATTTTTAACAGTTCGTTCGATGCAAATTTTTTTGCTACACTTTGGAAGAGAGCATTAATAACCCCGTTACTCAAGAAGGCTAAAGTTGAAATCCTGAAGGACTTTCGGCCAATTTCAATAATATCAGTCATTTCCAAGGTTTTAGACTTAGTAGACTTTAGTACTACAACTGCACATCTCAAAGTTACCGAAGTGGAATTAACGACAGAATGGTTACACTACCAGTATTGTTAGACTTTAGCAATGCTTTCAACTCCGTCGATTATTCACTGCTTCTAGCCCGCCTGCGTTCAATCAAAATGGCCGAAACTGTATATCATGGTTTGAAACAAATCTCAAAGGTCGTAATCAAAGCATTAAGAGGCTTTCCTGCAGATGAATTTTAGCACATTACCAGAGCCTAAGTATCCATAACCGCAAATTATATTGATTTTTTATTACGGGGAGCCAAAAGTAGAGGTTTCATACTTGCATTTGCAGGAAAGCTCCTTACAAGTGGATTCACGTTCAAGAGACTTAGATTGAAAATTTAAAAAAAATTCAGTGATGAAACGATAAGGATTTCTCTTTATTATCTGTCTCCTCAGATCCCGATCAAAAAGTGTATAGTGTTTTTTTTATAAGTCGGTCGGCTTTGACTCCAGTCGTGCTTGCAGCATCTACAGAGTCTAAGACAGCGCGTGATGGAGCACCACGCCGACACAACAAGTGCTTGTTGACCATACTCTTGAAGGCTCCAACGTAGGGGAAACTGAAAAAGATCTCAGCAGGGGAGTTGATTCCATAATTCGGACGTGCTTATTAGAAATGAGTTCTCGAACCACTTGGTTCGGCACTTCGGCACGTCGACGACAAATGGATGGAGACAATCCCTCCGACGGGTGGATCGATGGTAGAAAGGAGAAGCGGGAATTAAGGCGTGAAGCGAGTTCGCACAATCTTCATGGAACAGCTTGAAGAAGACTCAAAGGTAAGCAAGCTACTTCTCTTCGATGGCGGAATGTTTGTAACTTGCAAGTTAGTTCGGTATATCCTACTACCCGCTTAGCTCGCCACTCTATTGCGTCTTACGCCTAAAGGTGGCATTGTGCTGAGCCGCCCAAAAGGTTATGCAGTACTCCATGCATGACCTCACTTGGGCCTTATAAAGTTGGAGGCGTTGGTACGCAGTGAAGTACCCCTTAGCCTTGTTGAGGACTCCCAACTATTTACCTGCTACTTTGGCTTTATCAGCGATAAGTGAAACAAAGTTTAGGTCTGGAGGCAGGTTTACTCCGAGTGGTCATAGGCTATTCGCGAGCTCGATATCCTGACCAAGGAGGACCAAGAATTCTGCCTTTTTGGCGGAGAACAGGCATGGTTGTGTCATTAAGACATTAAAGCTGACGAGGTTTTATTCGCCCCAGTCAGCAACTCTTTGTAACGTTGAATCCATCTTGGACACAAGCATGTCTCTCTCCTCATCCACAGACATGCCTCCGGATATGTAACCGTGGGTTACGGTACTGTCGTCAGCATATCCTACTATGTCTTCTTCCAGCAAATTATTGATTTGCAGGAGGAAGAGAGTAGCTGACCGGAAAAAACCCGCAGGAACTCTTGCGTTCAAAGATTTAGCTTCTGAGGCAGAGCCATCCACCATGACGCGTATGCTGCGATCATTGAGGAAATCTGCAACGCACTTACATAACCCGTCAGGGAGGCCGTAACTTGGAAGCTTGCCGAGCAGACTAGCACGCCAGGCCAGATCGAATCTTTGAGATGTCTAGTGACACGCAAGAGTTCGCCGTGGTTTTCGATTACTTCGCCCCGTGAGTAAGGTACATTAAAAGATCACCTGTTGAGCATTTGCTACGAAAGCCAAATTGATTGTCGCTCAATAGTTCGTTATTGTCGAGATGTACTAGGAGCTGGGTGGTTACAATGCGCTCAATGACTTTACAGAGTGTCGAAGTAATTGAGATAGGCCTGTAGTTCGATGGGTCCGCAAGGCTAGCCATTTTGGATATTGGTTGCACGTTGGATTGCTTCCAAGTAAACGTACTATGCCTGCGGAGTAAGAGAGACGGAACAAGCGTGTAAAGAAGAAGGTGTCCGTAAAATTGTCCTAAAATGTTGCTGTCCATTCAAACTCCGCTGAATACGTACCAATAAATTATTATTTTTTAATAGCAACGTCATAAATCGCTAAATACAAAGAAAATTTGTCATGCCTATTCGTCAATACAAATAAGAAATGTGTAAACTATCACTTCCTAACCTTGATATAAAAATAATGGCAGCACTGCAACATATTTCAAAATAGGACGATTTTTAACTTAAATTTTACTTTTTTTACTGCTACATAGAGGTGAATAAAATTCAAACCAAAAACACAGTTAAAAGAAATGCTCTTAAAAAATCTCAATTCTATTTGATCGATTTGTATTTTTCATTTTCATTTTCAGTCGGTCGGCATTTGATTCCAGTCGTGCTAGCAGCATCGCCGAATCCGAATACAAATCGTGGTCGGGCATCCCGCCGACTCAACAAATGGTTGTTGACCGACATTTCGGCACGTCGACGACGAATGGATGGAGTCTACCCTTTAGAAGGGTGGATCGATGGTGGAAATTAGAAGCGGGTTCCAAGGAACAGCTTATAGAAAGGGAATCCACCCCTCTCCGATGGCGGAATGTGTGTGTGTGTGTCTGGCGTGTAATACTTAAGTGTTGAGTGTATATTTATATTTGTTTAAATTACACTAATAACTATTGCTTTTACTATTTTTTAGTACGTAATTTAAATAAAAATGTAGATAATGTTATAATTATTCCTTAATATTCACAGCAACTATGAGATCGTTATTATCTCTCCTGCTTCAAGTACCCACCAAGCAGAAATTGGACACAGGATTGCAAATTTAAAGTGGCAGTTGGCTGCGTAGATTAGTCGACCAATAATGACATAGTTATGTATTGCATATAATCGAGTACGCAGTTTACAGCAAAACGGGTGTCTAATTAGCATGCATGCAGCGCTTGGAAAGACCAACCGTCAGAGGGGGTGACGACACCAATTCATTCAAGGCAGACATTAGTTCCATATGGCTGCTGCTGATGGCCGCTGATCGCCGATGAGTTGGGAGAAATTGGTGGTACATATCCAGTAGGAGTGGATTCGAGAACGCTGATTAACTAACGGACTTCTATGTAAAACCCCTAATTTAATTCAAACTTGACAATATGATATCTCGCTCGATACTGCTCAAATACGTCAATACGAAATTCTAAAAGGCATGCGAATTCCCAAAATGGCTGCCGAGGCGAGAAGTGTGTTCACGCTTCGGGTGATTTTACGGACGACTGGAGGAGGCAGCGAGGGGGAATGGAGATCAAATAAAATTAATCTGTCCTTAAATAATTAACTCAAAATCTGCTCTGCGTAGTCGAGAGGTTAAGTGGTTTGGTAAAGCATTAAGTGTTATGTAGGTACTCGTACGAGCTTAATCATTTAGGTCAAAAAGGATTTTAGGTGCGCGTAATTTAAAAGAACAGAGCAAATAAATACAAATATGAACCATTCCCTCGCATACTAGGTGGTAGGAATCACCCGCCCTAGTCCGCCGTGCCTAGTCGGTAAACCATACTGAATTTGATTGAGTGCAGGAGGTATACCTACGACTACTTACGTAAACATTGTTGACTTTCTTGTTTCATTGTAACTGGAAACATCACAGGGATGTTGCAGTCATGGCAATGTGAGACAGTATTATTAGAACAGATCTTTGTAGGTAGGATTATTAGGTCCCCCATGTATGTTTCAATTTATAAAACGCTATGGAAACATTACTCGATAAAATTGACACGTCTCTTTTACATTTTATCGACATCAAATTACGGTGTATTCAAACTATGACATAACCAAAGTACAGAGCTCACTTTCTGCAGATTCCATCCCTAAAACCACCCCACTGACGTTGCAAATATTTTAGTGAAAGTTTCCTCGATATCGGCCCAGGAGTTGCTGTGAAAATTATAAATTAAATCTAAGGAACCCGTAGAGTGCCTTTACAGCAAATATTTTATTATGCCTGTAAACTTCTCACTGATGTTCATTCTTAGTGAAAGATTAATCGAAATTTGTCCATTGGTTGCTGAGAAAATCGTGTACATCTACAAGCGTCCTAAATAGATGTACCTAAAAAAATATACATACTGCTCAAAATAATTAGGGGAACAAGATTTTGGTCCTTCAACTCCGCCTCAAACCCACACCGAGCCACATCCAAATTCGTCATTTATCTGGATTGCCGCTGCACTGTATCGTTCGCCTGGGCGTCTGTAAACACGTAGACGACCATCGCAACGTGTTAAACGGAATCGTGATTCGTCAGTAAAAAGCACTGGTGTGGCCTCCAATGACGAAGTTGATAATTATCGTGATTTTGCGCGAACCGTCGGCGTGCTTGTCTATGTTGAAAGAACAGCCGTAATTAGTCGGCGTGATCTCAAAGAATATATGGCATTACGACCTAAACTCACTCGCTTCAATGGATACCAACTAAATTATTAAATGGCCAGGTATAATTAAAACCTTAAGGAAAAAGTTTAGTTCTACTTAAAAGTTTTGTTCCCCTGATTCTTTTAAGTATTATATTAAATATCTCTCATGAACTTGTGTGCATGATTAGTTGGAACGTTACGATCCATATCGGTAACGTAGCCTCATACCGCCATTATTATTTGGGCATTGCATAATTTTGACATGACAGGTGAGTAGATCTCTCGATAATCCATTTATTTTTAATGCTAACATGACGGATTTCGGACCAAAGGTTCCTGAGATGCGACATAATGAAGTACATGCACGTTCCATTAATAAAAAAAGGTTAATACAGCTGGATGATACTATAAACCCGTCACACTACGTAATATACGATTCAGGTTTATCGAGTCAACCTGTCATGTGCAAGATATACTTCACTGGCATAGAATAGTAATTTTTCATCCAAGTATATTAATGGTGGCGCCACAGCGCGGACCAACAAGTTCAGTATCACACTTATCGTTGGTATTCGCCGGCTAGCGATTGTGTTTTCTTCGCATTGAGAAAAAAAAGCGAGTACGATAATGGCTGTTAAACAGTAAATACGTGGCGAATTTGGCGGCCCCTGATCGTTACTTTGTATCACTAGGGAATCTGTATTTTTTTTAGGAAACTTACACGGAAGCCTATAGCCTACACCACCTAATTCACCAATTTTTTGGTGCCAGTGATGTCAGCGTAAGCACCTTGGTGAATTTGGTAGGTGCCATGTCTTCGCTTCCCTTAATTCGGCCGGCTACACTGAACAGGACGGAAAACACGAACTATTTTTCATAGCCGCTTCGATTCAATCGATTTCGATTTCATTCATTCAGTGCGGCGGTAACAACCCGGGCGGGTTTAAATATAAAGAGAGGGAAGGGACCTACAGTTTAACATGGAATACGAAACACGGCCATCATCGACGGTCAAGCGGTTACCCATCCAATACCTGACCGCGCTCGGCAGTGCTTTTAACTTCGGTAATTAAATACCGAATATCGCAACACTGCGCCTCCGACGCTGTTCAGCTGTGTAGTATGGTAACTATTATTTGATATGGCTGTAGGTAGAGATAATCGTATATTGGATGCCATGTGTAGACAAACAACGGAAAACGGACGACTACAACTACAAAACACCCAATCGTGAGACTTACTGGACCTGCTATGGTATTTCTATAAAATATGGATGAGTCAAAAATACATCTTGCAGTTACAATTAATTGTGAATCTTTGGTAAATTTAAATTTCTTGACAAATATCATAGTTACTTTGCCTACCACATAAAATATGAAAAGGTGTCAATTCAAGCAGGACACGCAAGTTTCCACAATATTTTTTTTTATATTTCTTCAATATTACTCACTGAAACCAGGAAGATCCTCCGAAGCGTTATCAATTTGCAGTTTAAAACTCGTCAAGTGCACTTGTGGATGGGATCAAGTTTCAAAAACTCCCCGCATCCAGATTTCTAGAGATCGCAAGCTTTATATTCGCCTACGTCCAGTTAGCGAAAACTCCGCAACTTCGTCTTTTATTCACAAAACGCAAACTACCCCTTCTTTTTCAATCGCTAACGTCCTGACTACGCAATGCCGCAACCGGAGACAGGGACGGGCCTCAGCTAAGCCGGAGTCCTACTTTAAGTTAAGTCCTATTTAGCTTAAGTTTAACTCGAAAAAGCCGAGTAGCGCTTTGAGAAGCCGCGATATTACTTCATTATAAGTTTAAATAAATGGTATACCCAATATTGGAAGTTTAGAGTGCGTAAACTGGTCGGTTATTAAATATTCCGTTGTTAAAACTGGGAAAATATTAAATATTTATTGGCAATTTCGAGCTACCTTAAAAGTCAATTATTGAATAATGTGTTTCAGAAACAGTGTCAGCTTAGTCGAGCTAGTGACAGCACGCCTCTGAAGCGGGAGGTCCGGGTTCATCCCTAGAATCCCTACTGAGAGTACGATAGTTAAAACTTTTGAATGTTTGCTAGGAAAGTACCTCGAGTAAACACAGTTTTACTTATTTGGTTACCGTGTATGTATGATTAAATCATCTCATGTAATATCAATTATATTGTATTGTATTTTATTTATTTATTTATTTACTAGCTTTTGCCCGCGACCCCGCTCGCGGTAAATCACCCCTCGCCGCCAAGCCCCGATTCCTCTTACCGCTACCCTAACGTACCCCTACATTTACG
>WYDE02021219.1:0-12886 GCA_009867175.2 Adela reaumurella | reverse complement strand
GCTGTAATTTACCGGAGTTCTTGCAGCACAACACCGATTGCTCTACTTACCCCGATTGTCGGGATTCAGCGTGAGTGTATGTATGTATTTGATGTAACTTTTTTTTAAAGAAAATTACCCTATAAGTTAGATTATATAGTAATTATGGCAATAACACGAGGGGTATTACGGAAGAATCGCCAGTCGCGATATCGCAATGTCACATGTCAAGTCTATACATGAAAATTATGGCATCAGCGATAATCGCTTTCTGTAAGCGACCGGTACCGGCGGCGACTGGTGCCATGGTGATCAGTCGCGAAGTTTCATAAAAACTGGCGACTTCAGTGTTCCGTAATACTCAGCTAGTCAGTCACCCGTTCGTCATAATATGGAACCTGTCAAGTAACAGTTTCTTTGATGATAGTTAGACTAGTTATATCATGTATATCTTTTATTACATTCCTTTAAGAAAACTGAACAAACCATCACGACTCTTAACCCGAGGCAGGCTGAGACAATAGACCGCCAAGTGGCACGTTCCTGACATACATCCTTTGCTTCCTCCACTGTCATACATGCTCGTCTGCGGGTGCTGCGAACATGTCCTTTCCGTAGAAGGTTACCTATTTGGTCATGATATGTTCGCCTAGGGTGGCCCCGTTCGACCCTTCCTTCCACTTCGCTTCATATATTTGTTTGGTCATTCGATCACCATCCATTCTCTTCATGTGTCCAAACCATCTAAGCATACCTTTCTCTACCCTTGTCGCTATGTCTTCTTTGAATCCATATTTTTCTCTTACACATGTATTCTTCACTCTATCTTTCAAAGATACACCACATATTCTTCTCAATGATCGCATTTCAACTGCATTTATTCTTGATTCATGTCGCTTCTGACATACCCAAGATTCACTACCATACGTCAGTGTAGGGACAGAACGGTATTATGAATAGCCATTCGTGAAGTGGTACTGAGTACCCGACTTTTCAGGATATTATTCAAAGCTCCATTCACGCTGTTGTTGCCTTTGATCACTCACCACTCAACATCTTTATCATACTTTCCGTCCATAGTGAACACGCTTACCAGGTACACAAACTCATTCACTTGTTCCAGTTTTCGTCTCCTATTCTGACATTGTACTCAGTGACTCATCTCTCTTAAACACCAAAACTTTCGTCTAACTTGTATTTATTTTCATTCCTCTTTCGTGTCATGCATTATTCA
The DNA here is from genome assembly GCA_009867175.2 of Adela reaumurella. Lineage (NCBI taxonomy): Eukaryota > Metazoa > Arthropoda > Insecta > Lepidoptera > Adelidae > Adela > Adela reaumurella. The sequence continues at coordinate 11,673 of WYDE02021219.1, read as the reverse complement.
TGGTTACAACATTTCTCTCTAGAGCCTCGCCAGATGAGGTGAAAAAAAATGTCATCATCAGCACACAGTCATGTATCCAAAACACCATCCATGCTTAATCCGGTCTCACTCTCTTTCTGGCTAAACAAACAATTGCATATATGTAGATTGAACAGTCATGACGACATTATACAAATACATATATATAATATTGCTATTACAGTTTTACAATATACCAAATGTACGAATAATAGGCGGAGACTAGAGTGACTACCATTAAAAATAAATTAATATTGATAATGTATGCCATCCCTTTCTCTCACTATATTTATTTTAATTATTTTTTTTTAGAAATCCTGCATTTATACCCAAAATTTCAAAAGAAAGATCAGGCACATCCAATGACACCAATACTCGCGGAACCACGCTTAGAGAAGTGTCATGCCAGCTACGATGCGGACGAAAATGCCGTCCAATTTATTGACACGCCTTTTGAAGGTACACAGGCTAAAGGTAATAGGAAACATTGTTGTGATAGAGACGAAAGATCGCAACTTCCGTAATACCGAATTGAGATTGCGATGATAGTTAGTCGCTAGAATCGTAATTGACCTTCAGAGGTTCAACCGGCATAACCTAACTAACTGGGTAAACTTCTCCCAATAATATTCGCGAAATCCGTCGGTCCAGTAGTGTAGTCACTTTTTATGTTGTTATATGCAAAAAATTATAACAGCGATTTTATATCTGCAGTAATAATTTACAAAAATGTTCGAGTTTTTTTAAATTTTTATATATATATAAAATAAAATAAAATTATGATTAATAACATTTTAGAATTTTTTTAACACTGTAAATACCAGTTCCGAAAAAAGGTCGTTTTATTTTGACAACAAAAAAAGCAAAAGTGATAACTTGAAAAACAATTCAAAATGTAGATCTTTCAAATTGAACATTACTTATGGATAGATAATATATTACCAATACAAATAAAAGTGACTGTTATGACTTTTTGTACGGTCACCACATTTTACATCGTAATTTGACTGGCGTACTGGCGCAGATACACGAGATATGAGTTATCCAACTTTTCACCTACCGAGATGTCGAGATGTATTGTTCTACAGAGCTGCGTTCCTAGCTGCCACAAATATTTTCTCAAGAACTGAATAATTTTTTTAATAAGGTTTCGTGTTCATAAACATAATGAATAAAAACATAGTATTTGGTAATAAAAAAATAACCTAAAAATAAACTTAACCTAAAACAAACAAACCATAAACGAACCAAACTAAAAAGAATAAACTAAACTACAAAATTTTGTATACTTCCTCCATTCTGTCTTCCTGGACCCGAGGTGAGCCCATTACCCCAGCCGCGTTCCCCCGCTGGATAGCCAATAATGTTTACATAAATGGACGTTCTCCACAAAAATCGGAAATTTCTCAAAGGTGTTACAAGTAGCCAAATTTTATTAAGTTTTTGATAATTTCTCAAAGTCAATTTATCGAGAAAGGTGGTAGGTATACTTAAACGTCAAAATTAAAGTTGCTCAATGGAAGTCATGGCGGCATTATGTTTCTCGTTGTGATTTTGGTACGAATATGTAGCGTAGCTTTTTGCCCATTTTCTGGAACCGCCCAAAACCTAAATCGCCTGAGTAAAATGTGAATATTTTTCTTTGAGGACTGAGAATGTATTAATTATTTCATTCATTAATTCAAGTTGTGGAATCAACTCCCTGTGGATAACTTCTCCATTTCCCCTAACGTTCGTGCCTTCAAGAGTAGGATCAACAAGCACCTGTTGAGTCGGCATAGTGCTCGATAACGCGCTGTCTTCGGCTCCGTCGATGCTGCAAGCACTACTGGAGACAAACGCCGACTATGGGTACAAGTCGATAACTGCAAGACAGATATTTCTAGTGCAGTGACTTTAATATAATAATGAGCAATGTGCATGTGCTTATTATTAAATAAAAATTATCAAATTACTGTAAAATAAAAAAAAATTAAATTTTACGTTTGGACTCCTTTTTCGTCTTGATCGTTCGCAGTGCCGGCGTTTTCAATATAGGTACCTACAAATGAAGTTAAATTATTTATTTTCAGACAATTTCTCGGAACGCGTCCCCGAAGATCTAGTTACTTCATAGTAGTCTCAACATCACAAGATAGCTTAAGTGCTCGGATGTAAACTAAACAACTCGACAGCTGAGACAGCAAAGTTGGAAACAGGATAACTAACCACACCCACGCTTTCACAGCGAAGGTAGTGCTGTGTTAAGAGCAGACAAAAGTTGCAAAATCTACCTTACGATTCTTTATAATTGAAAAAATAATAAGGATATCCCTATTTACGTTGCTGTAATTTTTTTTATTTAGATAATACATAAGACATCCGAGCTACCTATCTAAAAATTAATTTTTCATACAAAACATTAAATTAATTTATTTACATACATACAAATCACGCACGCTAAATCCCGCCAATCGGGGAAGCAGAGAAATCGGTGTTATGCTGCAAGAACTCCGGTAAATTACAGCCCAACATCGAACACCACGTTTCGCAAGGTATTCGGACAAGATATCAAGCAGCATGTAAGGCACGAAGACCCATCTACTGCATGCTTTGGTAGAAAACCGTGCCAAGGTGGCGAGCCTATCACCCTTTAGCACGGCATCTTGTCCTTATCAACATATTGAAAACTTTGGCGGCGACTTTATCGGATTGTTCCAAAGTTTCTAATAGAGCGTCGTGTTCATGGTCACGGAGACGTCCGCTCACTACGAGCTCAGTAAACATACTGACCTCAATCAAAGGTCGCCGCGAGAAGATTTCAGATTTCAAAATATTTTTTAACGACCGCGGTAATTGAAAAAGTGTTGTATCTTGTCCTTACCCCTTAGTCGCTTTTTACGACATGCATGGGAAGAGATGCAGTGGGATCATTCTTTAAGTAACCACCCCACACGGTATTAATTTATTTATGATTTCATTATACTTTATTAAATTATTACTTATGTATATCAAAACAATAAATGTATATTGGATGATACTTATTACAAACCTGATGATACTATTTTCAAACGTTGGGAAAACATAAATCCCGAAAGACGAATTTGTATGGAGAATATCTACTTTGGTCTAGTCTTAAGAGTGTTTTTCGCGTTTCCGCTCCGTCCATACAAAATCGACGTTCTTAGCACGTGTTTAACAAACAACTTCTGACAGAAAAGTAGATGTTTTTTTGAATATTTTTTATGATTTATAAATTCAAAAAGATGTATTTTTATTCTTGATGATTCATACAGGTTTCATTTACTTATAATTACTTTTCGGGGCACATCATATTTTACAAACGTTTTACTATTTGAGAGGCTTCGACTAACAAAACTAAAACAAATATTAAAAATTCGTTTGCAACAAACAAAAGAAGAGGACTTGCTTGTTTGTTTGTTGCAAGAACTTTTTTATTTTATGTTTTCATAAGCTCTACTGACCTTCACCAATCAACCTCTTCACCGGGATTTCTAATAAGGCTCTGATTTGAGCGGGCATTGTACAGAAAGTAAATTATATATAGTATGAAAAAAAATACATGACATCCTTAACATTAATTTTCTGTATTTCGCGATGCGGCCCCTGGTAGTTATTTCCACTGCCGAATGTCTATTAAAATAGCTACACTTATGTATGTTAGTGAATCTTGTGAAAGTAGAATAAATGCAGTTAAAATTAGTGTATTGAGATGAAAATATGGTGTATCTTTGAAAGATAGAGTGAAGAATTGTGTAAGGGATGAATGTGGGTTGAAAGAAGAAATAGCAACAAGTCATGCTTAGATGTTTCGGACATTTAGTGAGAATGGATGGTGAGAGAATGACCAAACAAATATATGAAGCGAATGTGGAAGTAAAGGCGAACGGGTACGAGCTAGGAGAACATGCAATGCCCAAATGAATTTTTTATTTTAATGACCCATCATGGTTGGCTCGCACCCCTTATGTCACACAACGTGAACCGTGATGAGAACCTAAGGTCACCTCAATCCTTACGGAGTATGGTGCCACGACGAGTACTTCCTTTTTTTCAGTCCGGCTACACTGAACTAGACGGAAAACACATACTATTTACAAAGCTGTTTCAACCATCCGACATTCAGAGCGGTGGTACCGACCCGGTCGGGTAAACCCTACCACCTAGTTAGGAGCGGGAAGATTTACCTCACGGTATTTTCCTTCACAAGAGCCGGGGTTCGACAATTTACAGGTCTTGAAAAATACGCCCGCACAGAGGATCGAACCTACGATCACTGCGCCCCAATCACAGACTACCGCGGTGCGCCAACCCGCCGGTATAAACCTCTTATGCAAAGGGCAAGTTCGCTGCACCCTTAACCGGCGTGCATGCATGAAGGATCGTATGACGGCGGATGAAACAAAGGATGTATGTGAGGAACGTGGCGCTCATTTCTTTCTGTCTATCCCTCCGGGAATGAGGTTTAATGTAAGCGATTTTCCTTTCTAGTGAAGTGGGTACAGTCAACCATAGGCACTACATAAGTACAATTCGCAGTAAACCACCAGTATTCAATAACAATACTCGTTGCGAGTGATTCATGTACGTATAAGCATTACTCAGTTCTTCTAATTAAGAGCTATTGTTTTAAACAGTGAAATTCAAAAACATATTTTCCGCCATTTTCTAGAACGCACTTAAGCACACAGTACAGGTACAGACAAATAGGCACGCATACGCTTTGTAGCATATTAACTCTAAAATGAATATTTACTAAACGAAACTTATTTTTATGAGGTTTCAGAAAAAAAGGAGTATTATCTATTCGGGCATGCAGGTATAAAAAAATATTAAGGTGACTTTGCACTGGAGCTGCGTGAAGCAAGCTTGATACAACATTATTTCGTGTAAACACGAACCTGCTACACGCACACTAATACAATAAGGTACAACAATCGACCGCCGCGCCGTGCCGACGCAGCGCTTCGCACGCACATATAAAGATTGTGAGGTAAAGGTGAAAAAAAAACGTGATATTGTAATGAAAATTATTACGCTGGTCGTGTTCCTTATTTTTTCGGCATCACTAACATGTCGACGTTGCGTTCAGAAATGGAAACACTTTAATGATTAAAGTCCAATCTCAAATAAATTTTAATCTAATCAAAATTTATTTGAGATTGGACCACGGAATCCACTCCGCAGACCACAGCAAACAACAACAAACGCACATCCAGGTTAATATGTTATATCGTCTCCGATCTATACATTTTTATGGGACGCGTCGAAAATCCGCGTTCAACAGTTGTGGATTTGAAATAAAAAGTGGAGTCACGATCGCAGCTGTACTTCTTAAATCAGTCTAGCTGTCGTATAATTCAATATTTATATTTAAAGAAATCTTACACACGATATCTTACAGTTGACTCACTGTAATAACTAACAAAGGCTCGAATATAAATAAAGAAACGGAACATATTCCATATTTTTTCGTACAATGTGAGCATGACAAATTTGGGTTTGAATAGGTTTTAGCATAATAATAGAATGCAGACTCTTATTCAGAGTTTTTTGTATGTTATGTACCTACATAGGTACCTACATACACAGATTCAGTTTTATTATTGAATACTTTACTGGGGTAACCAGATCTCTGTCATCTCTGCAGATGAGGAGAAAAAAATCACAAGGTAACTTTGACCCATCTCGCCCAAATTTACGGAGCGATTGCCGAATGTACTGACGCCGTATGTCACTCCTATTAATTTAGTTCACTCGTCCGACTTCTGCCGGATACCATGTACGCCTTGTTTCTAGTATGACGAGTACGGCATATACTCGCCCAGAATATAGTTCGATGGATATGTGAGCGATTTGTGGTTCCAGATTCTTCCTTTGGGTCACTAGGAGAAGCTGTGTGTGTCAGCGGTGCAGCATGCGGTATTTGCTTACCGAAGTTAAGCACTGCCGGGCGCGGTCAGATGATGAATGGGTGACCGCTTGACCGTTGATGCTGGCCGTGGTTCGGATTCCACGTAAAACTGTATGTCCCTTCCCTCTATTTAAATGGTGGTAGGGTCAAACCCGTCCGGGTTTTTACCACCGCAGCACTGAATGAAGGTCTGTCGAAGCGGCTATGAAACATAGTTCGTGTTTTACGTCAAGTTCAGTGTAGCCGGCTCGATTTGAGGGAAGCGCTGACATGGCACCTACCTAAATTTACCAAGGCGTATTAGGCTGACATTAATGGTACCGAAAAAACTGGTATACATTTATAGGTGATGTAGCCATCCGGTCAGTTTCCATAAAAAAAAAACTATATGCTGTGATTACAGTTGTAAAACAGCGGTTGTTATCGGATAATTATCCAAAGTAGCCGCTAAAAACGTTTAGGCAGCGGTTGACAACCGGTTGTTTATCATACTTAATGCCAAAAGGGCGTATAATTTTTAACAGTTTCTGAGCCGAATCTGTTTTAATTTACGGTCTGATAAATAGAAATAAGTAGTTTACTTAACTAATTATCTACTATGGCATGTTGTAAAAATTAAAATGGTTCGATATAAATTATTTCGTAATGTTATTCCATAGGTAGGTAATAATAATTAACGTATATGCCCCTTTTTGTAATGAATGGAACATTTATTCATTATTATGCATATAATAAACGTTTTTAGCGGCTATTTTGGGTAACTATCCGATAACAACAGCCACCATACCTACCACCCACCCAGTCAGCCGAGTCGAGCGACGCCGACCTTGACGATCGACGCGATAAACATCTCGATGACTTTCATCGCTCTCCCCCCCGACCCTCCTCCTTTTCGCCGACGTTGAGCCGTTCTATGCAAAAACGGCGGATGACTTGGTGACATTTCGATACACGTAGCTCCATCTATACTCGTCTGATTGAAGCGAAACTTACATAATATGTTATACTAGATGGCACCACAAGTAAAATAAGTAATTCTAAACAACAAGCCCTTACTAAAACATAATTACACGTTTTTATCCATAGCCAGCCGTCGTTTTTGGTTGACAACGATAATTAGCGAAAAAACCCGTTGTTATCCGCCCGCCAATTATGATAACAACCGCCTTCACATCTATAATCTTGGAAGACTCAAACTTTACAGGAGAGACAAAAAACTATGCTGAGCACAACATGTGAGATTTACAAATATAGTTGCTTTGGATGATTTATTCAAAATATTTTTGTACAACATATTCAATATAAATAAATATGAATTTATATATATTATGTAAATTAAAACAGATGAGTGTTATTACTAATATTTTATTGGAGATACTGGTTATTGCCATATTTAAAAATTCTGATACTTGTTGTTGCAGATATCATGTTCTGCGATCTGAATTTATTATTATTTATAAAATTCAATGAAAACCCAAAAAAATACTTTCGTGATTAATTTCTTTAATGTCTCAAATGATCTACTACTAAATAATACAATTTTGGCTATTGAATTATTATTTAACAAGTTTTTATAAAATCAATGTTGGGGTAAATTCATAAAGTTATAGACATTAAATTTGACTTTTATTTCTTTGTTGCAAAGTAGTATGATGAGGTAAATTATTATAAAAATGATGTGTATCCTCAGGTAAAACGTGTTTTAGCTTTTGTAAATCCTTAAATTTGGATAATGTAAGTTAATTTGTATGGTATATAGTTTGGATACCGCGTCTTCTTCATAAGGTGCTTTGGTCTCCTTGGCATACTGGAATAATCATCATCAAAGCTCAACTTAAACAATATTTCTTTTTTTTTTCTGCATCATAAAGAAGTGCCCTCAAATCTTTTACTTCTGGATCATTTCTAAACCGACCAGGCCGAATCTAATCATAAAACTGAAGTTTTTTTTTCAGCATAATTTAGGAAAAAATCATGCTGTATCCCAATGGCTTCATACGGAGATGGATTTAACCGAGGTTCTTTTGTTAGTCTGATGTAATCTGATGGCAAATAAATCTCTTTGTTTTTTATTTTTCGCTCAATGGTGCTATGGACACTGTCGCACTCCATTTGCGTATGTCCTTTTATGAGATATTTTTGTTCAATTTGCACACCATTTTTCACTGCAAAGTATAGCAGGGCATTAGCCAAGACTGAATTTCTATTTTGATAGCCACAGCCATCAGAATATATTATTATTGGCAACTTCTGCTTAGGCAATGAGTTCTTAAATAGGAAATTATAATGGAGGCAAAACATGGATCTGTGATATCGCCTTCACATTCGTGCCACCAATAGTTGGAGCATTGAGCTGTTGCCAAATTATATATCGTGAAATTATGACATTTTAATTTCAATGAGTAGTACAGTGCACTTGCTTGTAGATTTGGGCACAAATGGACAGATTGCATGTCCATCGTTAAAACAATGCAACTTCTACTTAATGCTTTATCTTTGTCTGAGGTTTTCTCTGATCGAGCTCTGTCCTTATCAATTATGTGGATTTTGTAAACGTTTTCATAGACTTGTTTCATTTTGTATGAGAAGCATAGGTCACACTGGTCTTTGCGTGGACTAAATATATCAATATTTTTGTCGCGAAATATTTTATTGAACAATTAAACACTGACAGGCTGGGTATTTTCTTCCAAACATTTAGACTTGTAAAGATTGTAGACTTTAGATTGAGACTTGAAATCCGATTCCAAATACATTTTGCTGCTTTCTTTCCTGCAGTAGTGCGAAGGCGTTTTGGTAAATTATCCAACCACTGAGACACATGCATTCGTCTTTCTTTAGCATTTGCTAGCCTACTATGTGGAGCAGGATCAACTGGTACATTTCGCGTTTCATTTCTAGGTATTCCGTAGTCACTTTTCTTAAGCCAGTTTTGAACCATCCATTCGCGGACTCCTAAAGTCCCTAGAAACATATTTTTACAGACCTGAAGCCTAACATTTTTTTGTATAAGTAATATTCAAATGTGTTAGTCCTTTTGCAGTCTTCGTTCATTGCCGTTTCTCTATTTTTTTGCTTACACATTACCAGATTAATTACGTACATCCTTTTTCATCCCATGTCATTCTCGAATATTTTGAAAATATTTTTTTTCTACGGCTTTCAGAAAAATCTTGACAGTTCCTCTTTGTAGAGGTTTTGCAAAATTTTGAATCACATGTAGGATTCATTTCCCTCGCAGTTCTTTTTTTATCATGACTAAATTTAATTTTTTGTTTCTCCGATTTCCTGTAACCCAGATATTCCTCGCCCTTCATTCTTGCAATTTGAGTACGCTTACGACTCCAGTCTTTTACTTGTGGTCTTCCCCTTTTCTTTCTAGTAGGTTGTTCTTTTTCAGGTGTTGCATCAGTTTGAGATCCCGATGTAGTAGAAGAGCTAGATGTGTTGTCATTATTATCAGTTGTCATTATTATCAGTTGATGGCCAATAGTCAGATTCAGAACTCGAGAAGGTTTGCTCTTTAAATACATTGGGGGTAATGTTTCTAACTGAGACGTCTGAGTCATTGTCAGAATAATCTACCAACTTGTACGGTGCCGACGTATGAGATGCCAAATGAGATGGGCCGGGTCCAAAGTTTTCTATAGATGGTTTTGTGAATGCTTGGCATATCTTTGAAGGTTCAGGCAAGCAATCGGTAGACTCGGTAAACTCAAAATTGTCCTCGCTTAATGTGGAAGATGTACATGGCACTATTTCTGTTGCTCGTACATTGCTGATAGTTCCGTCACAAAATTCTGATAGAAAATGCAGAATCATATCATAGATCTTCCAGAAGAATTGTACTCTTCTGTAATGTGAAATAAGTTCCCTTGATTAGGACATTGTGTAGGAGGTTGTATCTCAGAAAGTTCTTCTACATTAACACAGAAGGCCTCTTTATTATAACGCTGTGAAGGAGGTTGCATGTCTGGAGGTGCTACATTTGGACAGAAGTTCTCTTGATTATAACGCTTTGTTTGAGGTTGGTTCTCAGGAAGTTCTACGTTGAGACAGATGTTGTCTACATTAGAATGCTGTACACGAGGCGGAATCTCGGGAGGTTCTACGTTTAGACAGAAGTTCTCTTGATTTAAAAGCTGCGTAGGAGGTTGTTTCTCAGGAAGTTCTACGTTGAGACAGATTTACTCTTGATTAAAATTCTGGATCTCGGGCAGTTGACGTTGAGATAGGAGTTCTCTTCATTATAAATCTGTGTTTGTGGTATCTCGGAAAGCTTTACGTTGAGAAAGGGGTTTTCTGTATCAGTATGGTGCGAAGGTGGTTGCTGAAGATGCTTAAACTGCTGTTGTTGTGAAGATTTTTCTGCATTGTGTGTTTTACTCTCTGCTTTAAGTTTCACTGGGTCCTTTTTTTTCCAAAACTAAATCTCGTAGCTCATGTCCCCTGCCTTTGCGTCTTGCCATGACGATATTCTGCAACAACACGTAAGTGATTCAAGTAATCACATCGTAATTTATTTGAATACATGCAATAACACGTATCTGCACACTTACACTCAACACTGTTTAATAGTTCTTCTAAAAGCGTATGCGGTAAATATATATCAAATTTGTATAAACTAATATACGCTGTAATGCAAAAACCAACAACAACTCACCTAGATTGATGAAAATATTTAATTTGACGATATTTCTGCAGAGTTCATCGCAGACTACGTCAGCGCAATGTCAATGTCAGTGATTTTGTGAACTTGCGTGGTGTTGCAATAAAAATAAAGCATCTTTTTTTTCATGGTATTGCAATTATTTATTAAAGCGTTTTGGTTTGGAAATTAAGATATTGGTAAATGCAGAAATGTGTCATAGGTCCTAGTAGTTACATAAAACAAATAAAGTAATTTTGCATGAAAATGCGAGTTACGTGTTATTGCAATATAGGCGACGAATCTTCTTTTTCTCATCACACATTCTAGCTCTATATTCCTGGTTCCTCTCAGCTCCACTCTTCCCCATTCTGAAATATAAAAAAAAGATCTGTTATTAAAACTACCTAGAAAACGGAACGATCGAATTTTAAATGTGTCCCTGACGTAACTACTGAATAAGTTACATCAGTGAAGGGGTAAAATGTTGGTCAGTGACAGCTATTTCTCTAAAAAAATATATAGAAGGTGCAACTGGATATAGCTGCAATGCAATAATCCCATGGTTACTTCGAAAACAAATAAGAAATATACCCTATATTAGGTCCTTACATATGAAATTGGCGTTTTGTCAAACTAGCCACTTTGATCTGAAATATCTGGCGTTTGGTTAGGAATTCCAATTTTAAATTTAGGCTCGTGTATTTGGCTTTCGAATTCAGTGATGCATTTCGCCGCGTTGGGTAAACAAGTTCTTAGTGAATGGAACCAACATTCTGGGAAAATGCATTCGAAAGTTCAATTTTTTTTTTAAAGATATTGCAAAGTGTTACTGTAATAGCATTTCATTGCAAAATGAGTTTATTCATTAATTAAAACAGTTTTAAATTATATTTATTTGATATAGTTTTAAAAATATTAGGTTCTATCAGTCAACTTATTTGCCGTACTTAATATTGTAAAGCAATATAGTCCTTTCGTAACATAAAACCATGTTTACCTGACTTTCGCACATAGAACCCTCTTTTCCTAAATTGTTAAGTTAAATAAATGTGAAAAAAAGCTTTTAATAATTATTAATTTATTTATAATT
>WYDE02021108.1:0-12890 GCA_009867175.2 Adela reaumurella | reverse complement strand
ATGTTTCATAGCCGCTTCGACCGACCTTCATTCAGTGCGGTGGTACCAACCCGGGCGGGTTTAACCCTACCACCATAATATGGTTTACAGCTGTTAGCACAGCACCATCTGTTTCCAACTGGAAAACTAAACGAGAACTGTCAACGAAAACCCCTCATTGGGAGGTCTGGGTTCGATCCCTCACTGAAGCACAATTATTTATTAATTTAGAATTTAAATAAATAAAAATATGTTTATTTCACACTTCAAAATGCATGTTTAATTAAAATACGGTTTTCATGCATTGAACAGAATAAGTACCTTAAACCTAAAATACTATAAAAAAGTAAAACAAAAAAGGAATTTGAAATAGTTGTAGCATTAACTTAATTAAATTAATTTGTACCATGGCTGCTGTTGAAACATCTTCAGCAAACCCATTTCCAAGACTCTCGTATCAATGAGCCAGGCCTGATGCCCAGCAGTGGGATGAATAAAAGGTTGCAAAAGGAAGCAAAAGAAGTCGCAAGTGATAAGACGCCGTCACTTCGACAGTGACGCAAGACGGAAGAGCTTCGAATCGACGTATGCCTGAGATGACATCTGTCGTAAATTCGGAATCGTCCATTGTCACCAGCCGACTCGTTACCGAAGTGAGCGACAAAGTAAGAGCTCGTGTCGTTACAATAAAATAGCCGCGATTGCTGTCGACACCGACGCGGAAGTAGTGAGGACGAGCACTGAGGAATACGGAGACCGCACAACAGTTAGCGGTGGCGACACCTCCACTGCCTTACACGGTTGTGAAATCACCATCGCGGCAAATACAACTGAGCGAGTGCTTCCACAAAGCTGCATTAATTTATATTTACATAAATTGATGACTATTTTCAGAGATGTATGGGAATTTTACTATCATGATGTAGAGATTTCATGTGCAAACATTTGACGGCGACCACTTAGTCCTGTGACTGTGAAGAATGTTATTGCCGTGAACATAAACATAAATCCAGTGTGTCATATGATGGCTCGGCGCAGAGGCGTACATTTGTAAGCACACGCGTGAAGAAATTGGCAAGGAAACGGCGAACAATTAATATTCCGAAGGTGAGATTAGGAGGCACGCAAGCGACAAGCTGTTCTTGCGCAACGGTAGCGTAAAGCCAGCGTCTGAGCAAGCGCATGTAGTTGTAGAGCTTTGTGTACACGAGATCAGTGAGCTTTAAAATGTGGTGACATTTAAAGCCAATCCTTTAATCGATTTAAATATCAAGTTGTAAATGTCAGTGAAAACAACCACAACAATGTGCAAAGACGCAGGTAGAAAACTTGGTACTTATCCCGAAGCACTCAACCGAGTTTATGTCCAGGTCTTACGCGGTGCAGGGTGCTCGGCTGGATCAGCCTCACGGAAGAAATGCGTGTCGCAGTTTCAATGTATTTAAAAGAAATTTAAAAGTACACTTTTTTCGGTTCTTTCCAAAGCAGAAGGGTAGGAAATGTGTGCGTAGGGTCACTTGGTGTTGAGGGTGTTGTTTTTCTTTTTCACTTTTTTATGTTTAGTTAACTGTTTATATTTTCAATTACTTTGTGATTTATTTGTATTATTATTTCGTTAGTATTTTTTTTTTGTTTTTATCATAGTTGTGTTTGTGACTAGCTACCTAAATAATAACTCATTATTTTTGACACATGCAAATAGTGTACTCCCATTGGATGAAAAATCACTTGTTAGTAGCTACTTTGTGTCCTATTTTTATATGTAACTACTGTTTTTTTCATCCAATAAATGGTTAATTATTTATTTTTATTAAAACCGCCGACAAAGTTAGGGTAGAAGTGACTATTTGTGAACATTCTGAAAAGATCGATACTTATGATACAATTTATGATTAACCATGTCAGGAGCTACATATCGAATGAATGCACTAGATTAGTAAGATAAGCAAAACAAGGGCCCCTAGACTGATTCCACGTCATAGTGACCTACATAGTCAATGGCCAGCCGGCACCGAGATAGATTGCATCTTCCGCCGATTCATTCTCCTCGACTTAGGCACCGATACAAAGGCGAATGATAAAGAGCTCACAATGGGCAGTCGTCGCCGCGGGCAGCGCGTCCTGTCCTGCCTAGTCGGCCGACACACCAATCACTATAGTTCAAGCGGGTCATGAGTAACAGGAAACCGCTGCCCTCGATACATCCTAGATTGTGAAAAGGGAACGCCAATGGTAGTAGAGAGGCTGATAACCTTGATGGTTCAATACCGCGGTTTCTCATAAGCCATCTCCAATGTCCTCGTAGATGCTCCTCTACGAGTACATGCCCTTGCTCCTATAAATAAATAGCAGCACGTATCGACGGTTTCCGAAAGCGGATTCCACGATGGGAGCGTGAAATCGGCCGACAAGCGAGAGCGCGACCAAAGAGGTGTTTCTCTAAATGTTTTAGTGGGCATACCTTCACCATTAGTTTACTGTGGTAGTTTGGCTTAGCGAACCGCCCTATCGGCGCAGACATTACGCATTTACATATTGGTGCAATAAAGCTAGAGACACAATGCGGAGCGCCGAGCAATATACACTAATGCATATTGCTATTTTATTGAGGATCGGCTACACTTTACACGGGTCTCTGAGTCGTAAGTAAGCCGATATAGCCTCAACTGGAGCAGCTATTATCCCTCTGATGTGGTAACACAAATGCCTTCGTACTTTATTTTCTTCCTTCTACATCTCGACGGTGTTTAGTTCTGATCATTGCTTTCTCACATTAACTCTAATTCACAAAACAGGTCAATGCCATCAGGTATAAGGCGAGAAAAAAGTAGCCTTTGAGTGGATTCTCCGTGTTTGCATTCGCTAGACTTTCTCGCCTTGTACAATGTCGTCGGAAACCCACATGGCCGTGGCGTTCACGTCGGCTGCATGTAAGTAACACTCGTCGTTAACTCTATACCTGTGCGAGTGCGTCTTTACGATAAGTCTCACGATTAGATACGTCGTCTAATCAGATTCTCCGCATTAACATTCCTCCTCACCGATGACACCCGCTCATAACACCGGAGGTGGCCGACCGATCGTATTTACTGCAACATTGTAGGTGGCCTGCGAGAGAAACGCTCGCTCTTTTACCGGCTGGACGATGTGTCCGCCCCTGTCGCGAGCCACTTTTCCTCGGGCAGGTCTCCATCCGCGATCTCGTACAACGCCCGTACAGAGTCTGCTTTGGCGAGGTATACGTTACGTAATGCAGGTAGTTGTCCCGGGAGACGTGGAGTGTGCTACATCGTGACAAGTTCGAAGCTTCCTACAAGCGAAGGTGGCCGCGGGCGCTTCCCGCGTTGGACTCGGAGCACACCGAGTAGCGTGCCGTGTAGCGCACTCGCGGTGTGAAAACTGGTGAGATTTATGCGAACGGGCTCACTTAATATTCATTCGACGTTCGGTCGGCTCCGGCGTAAATTACTCGACGCTCTCGAGTTTCCGCTTTTGTAAATTGCCTTAAATTGGCACCTCGCGAGAGACGCCCGGGCTCTCGATTTGGCAAACAATTCGGCACATCAACAATGGTATCTAACGGCGATCTCGCAGGTCTCAAACCGCGGGAGGTTTCACCGAACGAGGCGTGACAGAACGTGAGCCTGGCGAAAACGGTTAAATTGCAAATTTTATAGCCTAGAGCTGCGATGGCGGCGCGCCTAGAATCGGAGCCGGCGGCCGGTTCGAAAGGCTACGCCCGAGTGTCACGACGACACGTACGACACGACGCTGCAGCGGCGCAGTTCACTCTCCAGGGTTAGACGAACAACTCGACAACGGTACGAATTCGTGTTCGATTATTTCTCTTCGAAAAAGGAAAATAATGACCCTATATTTTACTTTCACTGCGCGGAAATCTGCGCGAAGAGCCGCGGGCGTAGATCGCAACCAGGATGCTAGTCGATGATTTACATCTACGGCTGAGGCTTTATAATTAGAATCCTTATGAGGAAAACGACGGCGGCGAATATGGCGCAACAACAAAAGTTCGTCCGGTCCAACCTTACTGGAGGAGAAAAGTAAAGAATCGATATCCCCTGAGAGCACGAAATGAAATTTCACCGAAGATAGCATTTCTGGGTTTATAGCGCGCTCTCCAGCAGACGGAGAAGTGTCAAGAAAGGGGGTCGAACTCATTAGCGGTCGCACGAGCGGCCCCAGGCTTCGAGGTGCGGTAGCGGAGCGCTCGCCGATCCTCGCACGATATAGCACCCGGCAACTCTAGCCAGACGCGTACGAACCACTGCCCTGGCACTGATGTAAGCTCAGATCCCAACCCAACACTAGACTGCCTCAATACTGTCCATACTCCAACCGCAGAGAAATCCAACGATTAGCGAGAGAATAAACACGCGACAAGGTAAAGTGAATAATAGTCTCGGGTCAAGCTATACAGCTGACCTACACACGACAGAGATATCTGCGTGAATCGCAAAGGCCAAAGCAATTAAAATTCCCTGGCTAAGGCGGCACTCGACGCGAACAAGTCCGACTGGGTTATATCTCCGCTCGGCTGTTTATAAAAAGTGAAGTCACCATCATAAGTTGCAGATTCAGTTTGTTTGTACTGCCTGCGACGGAGGAGCTCGCCGAGATGAGTGGAACGAGCCATTCATCCCGCGGTGCTTAACATCACACAACGCTGGGCCGACCAGCTTCGGATAGCAGTTGAATGGACAATGAGCGGTGAATGGGGATAAAAACATTAGTCCGCCGGAGGCTGGTGCGACACGACGTCGGCTGGCCCGAGTGGCCTGCTGCTCCACTGTTGGGAATGCCGGATCGGGCGCGTCGCGCCGCGTGCCGCCTACCTCATTATTGTACACGTCAAACTCGGAGCCGAGCGACAATTGCGCACTTTGATGCCCGCTCCTTTAGAGAGCATCTCTCGTTAATTAAAACGTACAGCATTAATTACGGAGTGACAGCCTCTCGGCACCAGCATGAAAAAACTCTCTTTTGTCCTGTTTTTGTCGATGAGCGCTAAGAATAACCCTCGTGGAATGGAATCGTAAATGTATTGCAGAAATAATCGAATCTGCCTTACAGTAATTGCAATTCTTAGATAAAAGAGTTACACATGATGTTACCTATCGGACGACCTCGTATCGGACACCATAATAAATAATTCAGAAAATTTCAAGTATTTCGAGGTCGAATATATTTAAAACGATTTTGAATTCAACGTGGGATTTGATAAATGAAATGTCTCCGTGGTAGTTTAGTATTTTTTTAAAGTCAAGAGTTTGTAATTCAAACTCTTTTATAAATATGCATATTTGGAATTCTTAGAAACAAAGAGATGACTTGACGGCAGTATCAGCTACTGGTTTCCATAGTAGTTTTACACTTTTGTTACTCAGAACAAAATACAGGTATATATATATATCGCTGAAAACATACGTACGGAATCCCCAGAATAGACCCGCTGGACTGAAAACTCGAATTAATTTTCATAGCCGCTTCGACCGACCTTCAAGTGTGGTGGTACACAGTTACAAACCCGAGCAGGTTAAATAAACCCTACCATCTAGTAAGAAGAGGAAAGGGACCTAGTAAGGGAGAATAGGAATCCGATCCACGGCCAGCATCAACTTTCAATCGGTTGCCCATCTTTTAAGAGCATCAGGAAGTCCACTTTTCTCATACGAGTACACCAGGGGAAGTCTCTTTTCAACCCGTAAATCTTGCATTACCTTTTTAAAAAAATTATGTGTAAAAGATATTTATGAATAAATATGTCCCTATGTTGTCGTTTTTACGTTATTTAATCTCAAATGAAATATGTTTGATTATAAAAATGCGAAAATATAGCAATTTTAGCCTAACTTTAATATTTTTTATATGGTAAACTATAAAAAAAATAAATGATTCCGATTGCGTCTTTAAATTATGAAATCTATATCCAGTGCCATGTTCACGGCTTAGACAAACAGAGTGTCGGATTAGCCAAGAGGGTAAGACCACGCCACTCAAACGGTGCGGGTTCGATGCCCACTGGGAGCTCAATATTTATAACTTTAGAATTTGTGCTAAAGTGGCCGCTGAAACTCCGGTGAAGGACAACATCGTGAGGCTAGTCACTTCCAAGCCGGTTGGTCACCGTGGAAGTATATGACTGAATCCTCTCATATCGTGTACATGAGAGAGGCCTGTACCCGGCAATGGGGCGAATAAACAAAGAAAACAACAAGGCAAACACATTGACACCAAAATTATCGAAATCGGTTAATCCGTTACTGAGATACGTAGGCAAAAACATGAAATGCGTACAGGCACACACACACTCGCGCATTAAACCATTTAGACCCCAACACATCAGCACTCCTCCTTACTTAATCGGGTAAAAATTCTTAAATATAATGGTACGCGTATCAGAAGTAACGATTAAAATATCAAGGTTGCGAACTTGCGCAACGTTCTACGTAGGTATACGTTTGAGATTGGTAACGCGTCTTCAGTTGCATCATCACAGCGCTGATAAGAAATTCTTCATTTCAAAAAGTAGAGCAAACGCATTCCTCGAGAAGATCAATATTTACATTACCTGATTTCGAATGGAATTTTGGGTACTATTTAAGTACACAAGAATTCACTAACAGCTAAAACATAACGGACGAAACGAAATCCTCGGATAAGCTATGACTTAAGAGATTATCCGCTGACCAACAATAGGTTTTAAACACGCCAACTCAAGCTGGTTCATTAACATTGCTGACACAGAAAACTGAATCCCAAATGCGGTGCTTAAGATGTTAAAAGTGAAGCAAATATGTATAAATCAGATACATAGGTTTATGCAAAGCCCGAATTTTTCTTTATCCCTCGGCCTCGCTGGGGGAATATTGATAATGTATGGAAGGATTTACCGATTCGTCACCTTTTCCGCGTGGCGCGATGGTAGAATGAGGATGGAAGGATGCGTATTGGAGATCTTGCACACAAAGATCCAATGACCCTGCGCGGAGTTTCAGGGAATCAAATTCAGCTTTTCCTCGGGATCGTCAACGAGGCGTACGACGACGCGGCGCTGAATCCAATTCTAAGCAGCCGAGTGGGTTACGAAAAAGATTAATACTTAATAACGATAAAAACCAGCTCATAAAATCAGACCCCATGATAATGATAATAAAATAAGTGTCTGGATTAAGTTAATCAGTTGTCTTATTGAGCTGTTGGCTCATTTGCTCCATCCAACGATCTGCTGCAGAGAAATACGAGTGAGTAGTAACAGAAGCTTTCGTTCGAGGTCGCGAGAGAATGCACTGATACTGCGGGTCACGCAGGCACAACCGCAGATCCAGAAAATGACGGCGAGGGTGTAACGTAAGAGCTCATATTCGCCAGTCAGGATATGGCCAGCGCAAATGGTATAGAGGAGATTCAAGAGGAATGTGAAGGAGTTCAGTTTTAGCATTTATTTCATCAACATCCGAATTATTATTACCCCAAATCATAGAATACATATCCTAATCATTTGAGATAAAGGAAAAGACCACTGCACAAATCACTAGTATAATTCACTAATAGCAGAAATTTGAGATGAAAATGCTTACAAACAAAATAGTCAAAGCATTTACAATGAACTGAATGTTTCCAACGATCTTGGTTTTGTAGCAAATGTGAATAGTATGCAGATGAGACGATCCGTTAACATAAAGCACAGATTTAGATGCCGTAAAAACCGTTTCGCCATTCATTCACATCGGCCGCGGATCAGCGGTCGCTCTTTGTGGACATCAACAAATGGAACATATACTATAATATAAATCTTTGAAACGAGCTTGCCAAAAAAATTCAATTCAAGCCGTATTTATAAGCATTAATGGAATTTTTTGTTCGTTTTTCCTTGCTAAGCATTCAAGTCGCTTACTGATTATTTATCAGAAAAATCGGAGGAATCAGGACAACAAATAAAAGTAAACACGTCCGAGCCGGGACTGAACCCGAGACCTTTAGCTGCCACAGCAATACCAACTTCGCTACCCGGACCGTGACGTGTTCCCTTCAAATTGTCGCAGTATTCAATTTCCGATCCGATTGTTTTCAATGCTCACTCAGCGTTCAAAGTAGTTTACATAGATGGATTTTCAACCGTCTGTTGCGCCGTTAAGATGACACTAGAAACATTATTCTTGAGATTTCCAATGGTAATTTTTGTTGGTTTTTCCTTGCTAAGCATGCAAGTCGCTTACTGATTATTTATCAAAACTATATTTCCGATTATAATCATTAAATTTATAGTATGATTAAAAATGCTCCTAGATAAGCCTACGGATCTATGAGTTTCCTGGTGTCTACTGGTCTAGCGACACGTGACAAGACAAGTTCTTGGCAGCGCTGTCACTTGCAGCGGCGCTGCTGGAAGTTTGTGTCAAAATGGCGGCTTGCATCACGCTATCAAACTTTGACAGTGAAGGGAAGGTCAAGTTGAGCTCGACGTGTTTTCATCGGACGGGCCTCGTCCAGGCACGTGCGGTTCACGCCTGGCTCATTCGCCGTTCATCATTTCACCATAAATACACTCTGTTTCAACAGTTCGTACATTAAGTTTCAAGGCTTTACCTCATTATTAGGTATACTCGTAGATTTTAAAGAATCTACCTATTCAAGAGTACCGCGAATTCCACTATATCTGTACTCAGTATAGGAAATAGATACCGAAACTAACCCCTCGTTCAAAAGTACATACATATAGGATAAAACGAAATTTGTCTACAAACTGGAGGGCGCATTTATAAAAATATTTAAACCGACATTTTGAAAAATTCCGTCTCTTCTCGCGGCGAAGTTATCGTATTGTTCCGACGTTTCGAACAGAACGCTCTGTTCGAAACGTCAGAACAATCAGATAAATTAGCCACGAGAAGAGCCGGAATTTTTCAAAATGTTATTTAACGACAGCGGTAATTTTAAAAGTATAGTATATTTTAACCAAACTTAATACAAAAATACTTTGGGTTTATATCTAGGTTAAGTTCGTATATAAGCAAAATCGGTTCATTAATTTAAATATGGAGGCCAATATTTTTTTATCATAAGAAAACTGTTTCACACACAACGGATATGGGCAACCTACATATACATTTTGGAATAGAGCTTAGCTCTACAATTTTGCCAATGGTTACTTTTTTGTAAATCCAACACAAAAGGAAATATTAAACAAAAACATTTTCAACTCCTAACCTCCACCCCTCACTTCCACTCATACCGCCCCTGCTCCCGTCCCCATGCGCAACTTTCCACCACCGCTATTGAAATGTTAAATATGTTATCTTAGGCAGCAATGAGCATCATTAGAAATATTTCATGCTTGTCTACTATTAAATTTATTGCATTGTTTTTTCTCTTTTTGTCAAAATTTAACTCAATAAACTGTTTTTTATTATTATTTATTGAAATCTTCCTTTCCAACTGGTTGCTGCCATCGGCAATTTTTTATAATGAACAACGTTTTCAATGTCGACTGCATGTTTGTATGAACGGTGGCCGTGTGTTTCGGCAACGTCAACGTCCACTTTATTTTGTTAATTTACACTAAATGGGCGAGCAGCCGCTGCCATGTTCACACTGCGAGAGCAAATTGCGTCAGTTCGACACTTCCGACAACGTCGACATTCCGTCCGGCAACCAGCTTGTGTAGGCAGGTACATACTGGTATCTCACCCTGACTGGTTTCGCAAAAGCGTTGATGCTGCGTTCCGAACGTTGCAGGTGACAAAATCTATTCATTCACTAGTGCGAAAATCCGGTCTGGACTTAAGATCCAGTTTTGACTTGACTTTCGCGTATTGCGAACCAGCATCGCCGTGACCTAAAACCCGGAACCGCAGAAGAGGAAGGAAAACGTACGACATATCACACAACACACGCTGCAGACGCACGATATCACTCATTAGTTGGAATTAAATATGAGGTTCAGGCGACGGTAATAAACAACGGTATCATCTCTCGACACCTTCGCATTCGTTCTCGGAATGGGAATTCTCTGTACGCAAACAATCGCGATCGCTTCACTTCGCTCGCTGTTTCGATAAGCTACCAGCAGCCAACCGAGTTTTTATCTCTAGCGCAAATGGAAGCGTGCGAGGTGTTCTCATCGCGTGCTATCTCGACGCCTTCGTAAACCTCCGCATGTACAGAGGCAGCCAACGCAGCAGAGATAGTTCATACATTGCAATGTTTAATGTGACCGTATCAGTTCTCTCCCGGTGCGTGCGGTCTCCGCTCTTGCCTCACCTGGCTTGCGCAAGTCGGGTGTCGCTCGCCAAGCACTGCGCCGGGCTCGCACTTTTGGCTGCCTTGTAATTCTAATTAAAATCTAATGTAAAATCTCCACCCACGTGTCAGCGATGCAAAAATAAGTAGGCACGTTGGACGTTTTAATTAAATCGAGCCGTAGATGTTGCGGTTGCGAAAGAGAACGTGAACGGGGCGCGCCGCTTGCTCAACGCGCCTTTATCACGAGCTGATAACGTCTCGGGAGATAATATTGCACCATATAGCTCCATGCACTAAATTTAAAAGCCTTCACACCTCTCGTCGATCCGCACGCCTCCGGTGCACGAGTGGAAAGGTTAACGGGTCAGGGCACTTAACGATAGCAAAACCGATAACCTGATCCCCTCACTCAAATGGAAGGGATCACAAATGGACGGGAGACCGTTCACTCTTCAGTCAGCGTGATGCTTCCGATTGCGTGTCGCAATTAGCGTTGGAACGCTCCTACGACTGCAGAATGATGAAGTCGTGCACCGGTGTTGTTTGCAGAAACGACACGGTGGTGGTTTCGCAAGACCCATAGATGCCGCTCGAGGCGACTCCGATGATATAAGTGGATGTAACGGAGCGGGTATTGCACAAGCTGTTGGACAGAGTACTCGCCGTACTACGTGCAGTGGTGCTTAGTATTCGGCGCGAATCCTCTGCTCTAGATGCGCGCAGACAATGCTGCGGTGTGTTGGCTTACGCCATTCGCCACCATCCCAGCCACTTTGTTCCGCTAATTGTGCGCTCGCGCAAGCTGCGAAACTCGGGACACACCTCCGTATAGCTTTGCGACATTTCTCGGTGTAGGCGAAACTAAAGTTGGCGTGCTCCAAATTAAACCATTGTACCTATAGTCCACTATTCGCGAACCACCGCACCGTTCGAGATAGCTGACTCTGATCAGATTTATCGGCATGACCTATTGCGATTGCGGCTTTTAAGTCGTGTAGTCGTCAATTATAAGACTGCGAACACAGTGATAAGTTTTGCAAGAAAACAGAGAAGCCCTTACAGAACAAGTAAAGTAAAAAATTAATAAATAAAGGAAATCACATCTTCGGGCGAGCTGAGTGAGCCCGAAATTATTTATGAAATAGAGGGGGGAAATAGATAAGAAAAAACCAGGGCGGTGCCTTTGAAAGGAAGTTAATTATCACAATATAATCATGTCACAGGGCTAACAAAGCGAGACCGAAAATTCTTATGAAATATAAAAAATTTTGTCACCGCAATCAGTCTAGAGAAACATCACTACTTTTGTGAGAACGTGGCTTCTGGTCCTCGAAATACTGACATAACTAATCATTTTACGAAAAAAAAAAACTGACTTACTGACCATTTTCCACCCCTGCAATGCAATGCAATAATAGTGAAGGACAACACCGCGAAGAAACCTATGCACTAAACAATACGGGAGTTTTGTAGTGCGCAAAGGTTGACTGGAAGAGATTACCACTGGCAATAAGTGACTTATATTTATTTTGTTTTATTATTGTCAGCGGGTGGTTATTCAGACTGATACCGTTGGCAACCATGTCACCAGGTCTGCTATGCCGACGAGCGAAATAAATGTTTGTGTGAGTCGCGATACCCCCGCGGCACAAATCACAATGCCTCTTGTTTTTAAAACCGTCCGCTTACAGACAGCAGCTCTCTCTCACCGACCAGCTGGCCTATTGTCAATAAAATCGAGTTATTTACTACAAGCACAATGTGTGCATCTGCTCTTCTTGCAACAAACATGTACACCATTGTTATATTTCCGTCATACATTTTGATATCCGCGCAAGCAGTCGCAGCTTGCAAGGATTCCCAGCAATCAGTGTAATCATATTGTTCTCTGGATAGAGAACGGTTAACGTCTGGTCGATCGTTACTCGCGTGTGCTCTAGATTCGGATTGCTTATTGATCTGAACACAATATGTAGATAGCGAGTGAATCTGTTTGTCGAAAATGATATCGGAAGGAGACAGTGTGGCGGTTACAAAATGTAAGCTCACTACACGCACAATGTGTGCATCTGCTCTGCTTGCAACAAACATTTACACCATTGTTATCTTTCCTTCATACATTTTGATATCCGCGCAAGCAGTCACAGCTTGCAAGGATTCACAGCAATCAGTGTAATTAAATTGTTCTCTGGATAGAGAACGGTTAACGTGTGCTCGATCGTAACTCGCCTGTGCTCTAGATTCGGATTGTTTATTGAGCTAAACACAATAGATAGCGAGTGAATCTGTTTGTCGAAGATGATAGCGGAAGCAGACAGTGTGGCGGTTACAAAATGTATGCTCCGCTTAGTAACGGCGACGTGAGGTGACTCACAGTCCACAGACACACCACGAATTCTAAATTATACGACCGCTAGCTTACCCCAGTCACTTTACGGTGTAAAATATGGTGACCCCGCAAAAATCATAACAGAGATTTTATTTATTTTTTCGATTATATAACACATCGTTCAATAAGTCCCGGGACTAACTATGAAAACAACATTTTATCGGCAAAATTCTTTATTATTTATCAACATAATCTCCTTCAAGTGTAATACAATCATTCCAACGCTTCTCTAACTTTTCAATGCCATGTTTGTAGAACG
>WYDE02021107.1:0-18871 GCA_009867175.2 Adela reaumurella | reverse complement strand
TTTTTTTCTTTTTTTGTCTCTCTCTCTCTATCTATCTCTCTCTCTCTCTCTCTCTCTCTCTCTCTCTCTCTCTCTCTCTCTCTCTCTTTCATGTGACCGTTAGATGAAATAGCCACATTTTTTGCTGAGTTGAAGCCGCCACGAAGGAGTAAACTCCAAAAGAGCCAGCAAAAAAATCAAAATGGCACGTCGTCGCCAGAAGTCAGGTTAGGTGAGTGCGTCGTCGCGTTCGCTGAAACGTCCTTCTCATTTTTCATGCACATATTCAGCAGAAAACATTTGCTTGCATGTCGCGTCTGCAAGATATTCATGAATGGAGTCAGTTCTGAGAATGATGCTTTTGATTTGTGATTAATGTTTACTGGAAGGAGCAGAGCAAATAAGCATGCGACCTGCCTGTATCATTAATTATACCATTGTATTTGTATTTATTCTTTATTTTATGACCAAAGAATTGCAATCAATCCCAAACGAAAAACCAAAAAAATTCCTAATGCTTTGAAAGGTATTTCGATGAAAGAACGTTATTACAGTGTGGATGCATGCTTAAAAACAATAGATAAAATTATAATTTAAAGATGTATTATAGTTGTATTATTATAGTCTAAGTCTTATTAATTAAGATATAAAATTTTCAATACAATGTAATATTGTTCGTGAAATAAATAACAAGTTAAGCTTGAACTTGAACTTTTATTATAAATCAGTGTCAAACTGGCCGAGCGGGCAAGAGCACGACTCTCAAGCTGGAGGTGCGGGTTCGATACCCACTGGGAGCACAATATTTACTTTAGAATTTATGCTAAATGGCCGCTGACACTTCGGTGAAGGAAAACATCGTGATGAAACCCACTTTCAAGCCGGTTGGTCACCGTGGAAGTGTATGACTAAAATCCTCTCATATCATGTAACTGAGAGAGGCCTGTACCCAGCAGTGGGGCGAATAAAATGGCTGCAAAAGAAAATAAAGAAGAAAGAAAGAACTCGAATTTCAACCGGATTAAAATTTTCTGTGGCCACATTACATGGTCTGATTATTACTTGTGGTTATTGTATTGAATGAAGGAGTAGAACATTCAAATAAAGAAAAAAACATTACATAAAAAATTACATTTTTAACATTTTTTGTTGACATTTCTCATTATATGGTTACGGCCATTTGCGATTTTAATACTATTTTTTACCGACCACTAGAAATAAACATGCAACTATTTCACAGTGAGAATCGATAACCTTTTACGTAAGTATAATGTCCACGGGCGCCTGGACTATAAAGTGGGCGGCACTAGACGAGCTACGGCTTGTTATGGCCGTGACTCGTGACAAAAGCAGATTGTACTCATCACAAAAATTTCAAGAAGTATAATGAAAATTCAGAAAAGCGAATTTATCGGTAGGTGATCTATCTGTAATATAAGATACTGTGTGTCAGTCTGTATCATTCCGATTGAGCTATAATTTAGAAAGAATACGAAAATCTTAACATTTTGGAAATTATAGCGCAACCGGAATGGTACAGACCAACATACAACATCTCATATTACAGATAGATCACCTACTATAAATTCGCTTTTCTGAATGTTTATTATAATTCTTTAAATTTCTGTTATTCATAATTTTAAGTTATATTATTCACACGCCTTCTTGGATGAGTACAATCTGCGTTAGTCACCATCTTAACGTAAGACAGTGAGAGTCGCGCGACTAGTTTCTTAATCTGTCCTAATGTTCGAATTAAAACAAATTTGTTGTTACTGGTACATATTATAAATACCCACATTAATTTATTATTTCTTATTTAGTTATGTATTAAAATATATAAAATGTACTAACACTGCCTATTTACGAATGATTGATTGTAATCTAATAGATCAATGTGTTGTGTGACCGATGCTTAAGGGAGTAGGTTTATATAGAAACTGCTTTAATTAGCTCTAGCGTGGTTTCACCTAAAGACTGTAGTAACATATATTAAAAATATATTACGAATATAATTTTATACCATTCAAGCCATTATGGCATTGTCTCTGCTTCTAGGCGAAACGTTTAAGTGTTAATTTTGATGTTTATTAATTATAATAAGCGGATATATAACGACGAATAGGAAACAGAAACTTTTATAAATGTAATGTTTTTTTAGTAAAGCTCCAGTTGCACCAAAAATAAATTAAGCTCTTACTGTAATTAGCCATAATAATGCTTAAATAATCGCTAATTGACCGATAAATTTATTTTTGGTGCAATCGAGGCTTAGAAATGTCATTATTACACCGTTATTAACATTAATAGTAATTTTGGTTTTCTTTTGTTATAAGATTACTTATTAAGTGTATATTTTAAATAGGTAACTCAATTCATATTAAGGGGCGGATAAGTCCTATTTCTGTCATCTCAAGAAGGCGCGTAAATAAAACTTTAGACATTTAAAAAATAATTTTCAAGAGGAATAATGAAAATTATTTCAATTCAAGTTCTCGGTAGGTGTTGTAGCTGTAAAATGAGATGACGTATGTCAGTCTGTGCCATTACGATTGAGCTAGAATTTCCAAAATGTTTTTCGTATTCTTTCTAAATGTTAGCTCAATTGGAATGGCACAGACTGACGTACACTAGTCACAACTTACAAATGTGGCCATTATGCTCCTCCCCCACACTCCACTTCTCTTTCACACTCGCTACAACTGACCGCGAGTGAATGCATGCGAGCATCTGTAGCCACACCCCCAAACCACATTTGTATGTTGTGACCACTGTACATCATCTCATATTACAGCTATATCACCTACCGAGAACTTGAATTGAGTGCTTTTTCATTATTCTTCTTTAAATTTATGTCATTAATTATTTAAAGTTTTAATTACGCGTCATCTTGAGATAAAAGAAATTGCGTCTTGACCTCTTCTTAATAGGTAACAAATATTAACACGATAGGAAGACAAAGCTGAATGTCGATTAACGAAAATAATTTACAAAAGCAACATTTACTGCGCTTTCTTTATAAAAAAATATATGAAATACAATTATGACAATAAGAACTAGACTTTGAGGCCGTGACAAACGCAGATTGTTCTCATCTCAAGAAGGCGCGTAAATATAACTTTAAATAATTAGTAACACACATTAAAAAATTATAATGAAAATTCAGATGAATATAAATATAATTCAGAATTTAAAAATAATACGAAAATAGTAACACTTTGGAAATTATAGCTCAATCGGAGTGACACAGACTAGCAAACAACATCTCATGTTGCAGCTAGATCACCGACTGAAAAATTCGCATCGCTGTTTTTTCCATTATACTTCTTAAAATGTTTATTCTTAATTATTTGCACGCCTTCTTGAGATGAATACACTCTGCGTTGGTCACCCTCTTAACAATGGGTCTATCCATGTGTGACTCTTACTACATGCAAGAATATTCCAATTTAAAGCCTTATAACGTTTACATTTATAAGTTTTCATAATTCTTTTGGAATTTAAGATAACCAAATTCAGCTGAAATAAATACTTCCGAGGTTGTAGCAATACACTCAATACATACAATTGATAAAAAATGAAACCAGTTTATGCGTCATTTATTCATTTATTCTTATTCTTTATTTAAGACTAGAAAATGTAATGCTGATTATAAAATGCCTCAAATAAATTAATTTCGAAAAATTACAAACTTGTTTTATTGCTAACACTAATACTAAAATAATTTAACTCTATTAACTTAATAGCTTTCAACCGCGGCTTCGCTCGTGTTAAAGTCCACGCGGACGAAGTTGCGGGCAAAACTATTACACTCTCCTATTCATAAACTATATCTATGCAATGATCCCGATGCACCCTTATCTCGTTAAAGAAAGACAAATTAACCAACAAATCAACAAACAAATAAAAAAAATTAACCAATATACACCAACATACACACTTTCGCTTTTATAATATAGTGTGATATATGTATTACAGATTATAGATACAGATAGATAGAGAGATTAATATATATATGTATGTACAATATATATAAATGTTACTGATATGATATCGAAAGAAGTTATCACATAAAAGTGTAATAATTTATTATGGCATTTTTTTTTCAAGATTTATGGTATTATATAATTGTAATATAAATAATTTGCATTGTAGCGGTAACACCAAGTTTTACTATAATTATGTATACTGTCTGCCTGCGTGTAAAATTCTAACTCTATGATGTTCGGTTGATAAGTAGATATTCTGTGGCTGTTGTTGCCAGGCCATGTTTTGTGTATTCGTGTGGATCTTTTCAATTAACTTTCATCTAACTATTATGTAGTGTCTCTTGGACCCTTACGCCCGCTATAACTGGCGTCTGGCACCCAACGTAAGGGCAACAGAATATGTACTTATCAAAAGAACATCATAGAGTTAGAATTTTACACACAGGCAGACAGTATACACATATAGTAAAGCTTGGTGCTACCGCTACAACTAATGTTATAACAAATTATAATTTAGGTGCTTATATAAATTTATTTTACACAACCCTCAAATTCATAAGTACTAGCAGGTATTAGTAATCTATGGTACTAGTACATGTTTCTTTATTTAAACTTATAAACTAAAAAAAAAACTTAAAAAAAATTACAATTTACAGAGTGAAGTCACTGTATATATAAAAAAAAACATAATTTTTTGCCCGATTTCAGTATTGTTTCGGTGTTATTTATCTGATTTTTGGTTTGAATTTTTCCGAAAATTAAATTATTATGCTCATCTTCCCTATTCACCGGCAATAAATAAGCAAAACACTCTAATGTTTGAAGGTTTCAAAGAATACTTATTTTTTATGAAATAGGTGGCTGGAACATTTAGCATCCTAGACGCACTTAAAACCACACTCAGCAAAGCTCCAGACCATCTGGTTGTTTGATTATTTATGCACTGTTCAATTTATTAAAGACTCCCAGACTGAACACACCGGAAGGTAGACAATTCACACCGTGGCGGTATGAAATAAAAATTACTTTTAGAGCCGGCACGTTCTCATTCATACCAGTAACATCTTCAACACCTTAAATTCAAACCTTCTTAAAATGCAAATTACTTCGAGATCCAGCGCGTTCTCTCTGATGCCAGTAACATCTTCAACACCTTAAATTCAAACCTTCTTAAAATGCATATTACTTTGCGAGCCAGCCCGTTCTCACTGATGCCACTAACATCTTCAACATCTTAAATTCAAAACTTCTTAAAATGCAAATTACTTTGAGAGCCGGCGCCTTCTCTCTGATGCCAGTAACATCTTCAACACCTTAAATTCAAACCTGTTTAAAATACAAATTACTTTTGAGAGCCAGCGCATTCTCACTGATGCCAGTAACATCTCCTTCTTAAAATGCAAATTACTTTGAGAGCCAGCGCGTTCTCACTTTTGCCAGTAACATCTTCAAACTGGATTCAAGCCTTCTTCTTAAAATATTTGAGGTCTGAAGATATCATAACATCGATCTTCGACACATTAATTAAAAACATTGCTTTAATGCATCAAGGTTTGAAGTGATACAAAATGCATACATACTATGGCACCTTCAAGAAAGGATATGTTTCAAACCTTCGCATTGTTCAAATGTTTTGGAAGAGGTGTCGAAGGATGCATAATTGGTATCCGTAAACTTTCTTCAAATGTTTTAGAATTGAAATCTTTGACCCCTTTGAAGCTTTTTAAATTTTGAGATGTTAACGTGTCAAAGGTATCAACACCCTCTTCAAATTGAACTGCTCGAACATCCTGACAGCTGCGAAGATATCCTTCGCCAGCACTTCCGGCAGTTCAAACGCCACGAAATGCCCTCCGTTATCCAGGACAGTGGATCCCAGCAGGTTCACGTATTTGCTTCTGATGAAGCTATCCGGTTGGAAGAATATCTCATACTTCGCCTTCAAAGCCCATGCTGGCACCGGAGTCTTTACTCTGGAAGAAAAATAAATTACTTTATTCATCGTCATCATCATCATCATCAGGTATCATCACGTTACATTTCCTATAACTGGGGGGAGCTGGACATGCCCTGTTGCGCTGCATTATTTAAATAAGTACAGTACAACATCTACCACCACTCCTAGCAAAGTATTTGGCCCACATACAAAATCAACAAGTGAGTCAGAGTCGGCGATCAATAACATTGGCCCGTCCGGTCGTTATAAAAATTAAATTAAATTACACCTGTGATAAAGTCATGCGCTTCTAGTACATTGACACATGATGGCGATTGTATGGAAACTTTATACCACGATATCTTATCCCTATCCACCAATATGTGTACCTTAATAATTTACTAGGTTACTACAACCGGCGGTTTTAAAAAACACGTGGACGATTTTGCAGGTAAAAAATAATCCTATGTCAATATCCAGCCCATAATACCTCAAACGATCGCCCTATTCCAATAACCGCAATTCTAAGTAAGGTTATGATGTGTATTGTCAAATGTACGCTCCTTCCTGACGTATCTTGAAGAAGTAAACTCCTCAGCGACAAGCAGTATGGCTTTTGCAAGCAGTGGTCGACTGGGGATCTTCTTGCGTATGTCACCCTATATGGGCGGAAAGAATTGACAATTTTGGGAATCGCTGACTGTCGTACTGGACATCTCCAAGGCGTTTGACCGCGTCTGGCACCATGGCCTCCTCGACAAGCTTCCAGCCTATGATATCCCTTCGAAACTCTGCTCCGGGATCTCTAGCTTTTTGAGCGGCCAAATAATTTTTGTCGACGGTGTTTCTTCCGCCGACTACTCGGTCAACGCTGGAGTCCACAAGGTTCTGTACTGTAGCCTCATATTCATTAATGATATGCTTTTCGCGCGGAAAAATTCACAGCTATGCTGACGACAGCAAAGTACATGAAGGGTTCAGCAAGGACTGGAAGGGCAGAGAGGCTCCAATTTCAGACCCTAGATATGTCACACTTGCCAAAATTGACCTGACACTCAACAGAATATTCAGTTGGGGTACATAAAACTTGTTAAACTTCAACGTTGGAAAAACGCAGGCGTGTGCCTTTTCTACCATCGCCGACTCATTTCCCCTTCAAGCGACCTTTCGCGGCAGCCAAATCCTCAACAGTGACCATGTGGACCTCCTTGGCATTGTTCTGTCTAAGGGCGTCGGTTTTCGATCGTTTTTGGAGTCCAAGTCAAAACTTTCATCGTACAAACTCGGGATTGTAAACCGATCACGGCGGGTTTTCACACCGGCACACCTACTGGTGCTTTGCAAAGCCTAAATAAGACCGGTGATGAAATACTGCAGCCACATGTGGGAAGAAGCCACCGAGTATCTTTTTTCGGCCTTGGACTCCATCCAGCGACGTGTAATTCGTCTTATAATCGACCCCGCCTTCACCAAGGACCTCCATTTATTGAAACATCGGCGCATTGTTGGCTCGCTGAGTCTCTTTTATCGATACTACTTTGGCCGTTGATCTGAGTTACTCGCGTCCCTTATTACGCCCCTCCCAGTTCGAACCCGCCAAACTCGTCGTACTCTCGTGGAAAGCCACTTTGTAGTCGATACCTTGCTCCTGAGAACTACACGCTTCTCCAAAGTACGGTACGATCTTCCTGCTAATGTCTTTCACCATGCCTATAATCCCCACATATTATGACCGGCTATAAATAAGCTTCCCACAATAACTCTTGTCCACCTCCGACCTGGTATAGCGCCCCCGACGTGAAATTGGCTGCATCGGAGCATGCGCTTCGGCCCCTCTGATCCTGCCACCCATACCGGTGTTCATAAAATAAATCTATGTCTGTGGAAGAAAAGTAAACTTTCTTCTATCAAAAACGATGGTGACACCACTGGCTTTTATTACGTTCTTTGTTTTACGTTCCGACATATCAGTCTGTGACACGTACTATTTAAACGTGATGAGTAATGCAATGGCTATAGCCGTCAATAGGGAAAGTCCATTGTAATTTTTCTCTTAATACTAAACTCGAAAAAATGTTATATAAACAACAAATCAACCTATTTGCAGTCCCTCATTCTTTCTTAGTACCACTAGTAGAAGCCGTTTATAACATTTCATTGAGATTGATCTGCAGCATCCCTCTAGACAGATGAACAACGACGATGCACAACTAACACGCATTCAAGACTATAAGACCCGTCTACACGATCACTAGGTATGTAATGTGGGGCCGAAGACAGTTATTTATATATGATAGGAACGCGTGTACCAATGTGAGAGGTGACTAGTCTCTCATCCTAAGTGTTGGCAATAAGTCCGCCTTCTGCTAAGCAGAAAAGTGTACATTTATTTATTTATCTTCTCCTAGTCCTTTCCTATCTTACGACATGCATGGAAAGATATTCAACACATAATACCATTATTTTGTAGTAATGAATCTCAAACGATAATCACACATAACGGAATGAATAAAAACCTAGGGAAGTGCTCTGTCATGTTACCTTGGCCCATGAGGAGTATGTGCGTCTCCACAACACGGTTCACCAATGCGTCACGTATACGTGACCCAGAAGAACACAGAAGTAAATTGTAAGGTACACATACGCCGTCATTTACGCTGGGCTTCACTCTGTGTCTACTACAAGCTGTTCCGAAAAGACGAAGCAAGTTCTAAAACTAATTCCTCCTGTGGACGTCCAAAATGTGGATGAACTCTTTGAGAAGATATATA
Source organism: Adela reaumurella (assembly GCA_009867175.2). Lineage (NCBI taxonomy): Eukaryota > Metazoa > Arthropoda > Insecta > Lepidoptera > Adelidae > Adela > Adela reaumurella. The sequence continues at coordinate 10,196 of WYDE02021107.1, read as the reverse complement.
TCAGCTAATGTTGAGCCCTTCATGAGTAGGGTCCAAAGTATCTGCTGAGTGTGGGTGCCCTACTAAGAACCGTTTTCGGCCCCCTCGATACTGGTAGAAGGACGGGAGACAAACACGGAAAAAACCGTGATGGGTTCCATAAAAAGAACTCGTGCAAATAAATACCTACATAATAAATAGTTACTCACTCTTCTAGCTTCATCTTTCTGCTCCTGCTGCTCATAGTTTCAGCGTAAAGCCTCATGGAAGTAGTGATACAGTTGCTAGACCAGTAAATCATCAGATTGTCCAACAGGTCTACTAGCTTGAAGGTGGTGGAGTCGGCCAGGCCACCGTCTGGCAGATCGCGGAAGGTAGCATTGGTCCAGGTGGAGAACTTCTCCAGGATATAGGCGGCCAGACCGGCGGGAGAGTCTGTTAAGGCCACTCCTGAAAACAAAAACAATGTTTATGCCTGAATTGTACACTCTGAAACCTTATTAACTAAAGAAAAATACCGAGATATCCTCCAGCGCCTTGAAGATATCCGCTGGAAGATATCTCGGCAAATAAGGTAAACCCTCGAGGGACATAGTGAGTCCCATGGAAATGACGCTGCATATGAACTGGCGAAAAGGGGTGCATGGGAGCCCCTCACAGGACCAGAACCGTATATACCCTTACCATTTAGCGAGCATAGGTGATGGCTGCGGAGGAGAACTACCCTAGCCTATGAAAACAGATGGGCAAATACCGAGGAATGCCGGTAAGCAAGGGCAACAGTGCTGAGGATTGACAGATAACTCTCTAACTCCTACTCCAACTATCCAGAGGTGAACTGCGTACGGTGGTGAGTTCATTGACCGGACACTGTTCTCTAAACAAGCACTTGTTCACTCTAGGTGTTACAGATAGTCCCCTATGCAGAGCTTGCTTAGGGGGCGAGCAAACGGCCACTCATGGAATTCCTAGACGTGGCGACCTGGTACCTGGACATGACAGGTCCAACATACGAACTGTGGAGGAGTGTAAACTGACTTCTGTGCTACGTCAAAGAGCTTGGCTGGCTGAAATTAGGCTGAGCCCTACGTACAAAGCACGGAAAACCCGTGGAGAATAAAACAAGACTCTTATCTCTTAATGAGTTCACCATAAACTTCAAAACTAGTGAACGGGCACTGCCGGCCTCCATATTTTGGCCATGTACATCATTATTGGAAGGTGTCTAATATGAATATGCTGAACAGGCATTTTCCTTCCCAAGGAAATTCACGACAGCTACCCTTTTCAGATTCTCTCCATCTTGTCTGTTTAACTAAATATTTATGACTAATCTTTATATTTTTCAGAAATAAGCAGGTAAACATACCTATTATTTCTGTGAAAATAGTTCGTTCAGCATTTTTATAACATCTTGAGTCTCTTCTTTGCAGCTTATTTATTCGCCCCACTGCTCAGGCCTACGTTTACATTATATGAGAGAATTTAGTCATACACTTCTACGGTGACGAACCGGTTTGAAAGTGGGTTTACTCACGATGTTTACCTTCACCGGAGTGTCAGCAGCCATTTCAGCAAAAATTCTAAAGTTATAAAAATTACGCTCCCAGCGGTGATCGAACTCACACCTCCCGCTTGAGAGGCGTGCTCTTGCCCGCCTGGCTAATCTGACACTCTAAGTCTACATGGAGTAAGTACTTAAATATAGACAACGGAAATATTATACTTACCCACAGTATCAGGCTTGGTTGCCTGGATGTGCATGTATCCTGACTCCTCCATCATATAAGAGAATATCGACGAAACTGGATAGAATCTGTCCTTGCAGCGTTCATCCACAACACATGAGGGTCTCAAGGATCCTAACAACCATTTTATGTTATTTTTCCCGGAAGCCACCCTCATCATATTCGAATGGAGCCCTAGGACTTCAGTAGGGAAGAGAGTGGCCATGTTTGAGCCTATAACGGCTCCCCAATCGCCTCCTTGCACGTAGAATTGCTGGTAGCCAATTCTGTGCATCAGGTTCCGGAGAACGACGGCTACTTCCGCTCCAGCCAAGCCTGGACGAACGGCTGCCTGAAATTAGGAATCAACACCATTTCATTAAGTTCTCTCATGTTTATTATCTTCGCTGCAATAGCAAATCATTTTCACTAAAAAGAAAGACTTTGATCAGAATTAAATTTGTCAATTATTGTCAATATGTGACAATTGTCAATATTGTCAATATGAAATTGGTTTCGTTGGTCATTTCATAATTTACAATCAATTGCATCAGACAACACAAAAACCATTATCTTATCACTAGATAGGAATTTCAGTAGAGGGGTACACTAAAAGTTAAAAAAGAAGAATGTAAATTTTCAAGGATAAGATCTATTTTTTGTCTTTATTGTTACTAATACGGATGGCTACATCACCTAATGCACCAGTTTTCTGGTACCAGTGATATCAGCCTAAACACCTTGGTGACTTATGTAGGTAGGTGCCATGTCAGCGTTTCCCTCAGGGACCTACAGATTAAAGTGGAATATATATGACCGCGCTCGGCAGTGCTTAACTTCGGTCATCGAATACCGACTATCGCAACCACTGAGCCAACGACGCTGATAAATCGACGATGAGATCCGTGTACTTCTCCTCTGACTTAGAAATATCAATTCGATATCACTCTCTGTTACATAGTATTTCATGTTTCGTGTACATAGCGATAACATACTAGTATATGCAATCAACAGAAATTGTTTTTGATTTTATGATTCCATCACGGTTGTCACAAATTCAGGAACCGTGACGTGAGCTTACGTCACCTCAATCCTGATTCCTGAATCCTGATGGAGAACGTACTATTTACATTGGCGTTTGTTTCAACCGTCCTGAGGTGGTACCGACCCAGCGGGTAAACCCTATCACCTAGTTAGGTGAGGGGAAGGTTTTATTTATAGTGTTTTCCTTCACTTAATAATAATGCTACTAGGTAACACTAAATACTTACAGAAGAGAATCCATATCCAGGCAGACTTGGAGCTATTATCTCAAACACAAAGTCTCTATCCTTAGCCGGCGTCGTCAGCATCGGAATAATCTCATAGAACTCCCTGACGGACCCAGGCCATCCATGTAGCAGCAGCAATGGCAGGACCTTTACATTGCTTCCAGCGCTTGGCTTCACATGGATATAGTGCAAGTCCAAGCCTTGAATGTTAGTCTTGAACTGTGGGAAGCGGTTGAGGAACATCTCTCGTTCTTGGAAGTTGTAGGAATTCTGCCAGAAATCCAGGACTTGGTTGAGGTAATCAGAGTTGAAGCCGTAACGGAATCCGACGCCTAGTAGAGGTGATGGTACGGGACGACGCTGGCTAAGACGCTGGCGTAGGTCCGTTATCATCTGTAAAATGAACAGTGTTTCTTAAGAACAGTATTAAGTATATATCTTAGAGAATTTGTTGTATATGTTTGAAGAAAGGAAAACACCACGACCACGAGGAAATCCATATCTGAGCCGAGTTAGTTGACTAAAAAATGTATTATTAAATGTTCTCATGTCTATAAGAGGGACCAGCCCAGCATTGGGACATTATGATATCTACAAACAAAGAAGAATATGGTACGTTTGTATTTTGTTTTATTTAGAGGAAATTTTCTCATGCGTTACTAAATTCTTCAGCATTGGAACAAGCTAGCGGTAGTTCATTGAATACTAAGATAGGCGTAACAAACCAGATAGGTACTGCTATTTTTTCTTCTTTTGTAGCCATATTATTCGCCCCACTGCTAGGTACAGGCCTGTCTCATTTACATGATATGAGAGGATTTTAGTCTTACACTTCCACGGTGACCAACCGGCTTGGAAGTGGGTTTCCTCACGATGTTTTTCCTTCACCGGATTGTCAGCAGCCATAGATACATACATACATATGACTCACGCTTAATCCCGACAATCGGGGTAAGCAGAGCAATCGGTGTTGTGCTGCAAGAACTCCGGTTAATCAGCATGGATCCGTGAAGCACATACTTGGCTCCTTAGACTCGATTCAGAGTCGCGCTGTATCGATAACGACCCCGATTTATCTCTGAACTAAGAAACCCTGTAACTCCGCAGGGACATTGGATTCGATCCTCTGTTCTATCGTGTTCTGCCTAAAAACCTACCTCCTCACTGAATGTGATCCTGAATGGTCTGATGCTAATGTCTTGAGTCCTCTCTCCAGCGCCCCACCACTCCTCCGGGTCCAGCTGAGGCGGCGCAAGCGCAGGTCTCGGCTTCAGCAACTTGTAGCTCACGTAGACTAATCCGCCCAATGTTATGGTCCCGAATATCACGTGTCTGTTCAACCTGAAAAAGGTAAATTAGGAAGGTTAAGTTAATTAAAAAGGTAAGTTACACACATACTTTCTAAAAAATTCACCTTTGTATATATGGTAAAAAAAATTCAACAACGTAACGATCGCTTAGAATTTTAGCCCACCTTTCGGGGGCAAAAGGTAAATTACAAAGGTTAAGTTATTTTAAAGGTAAGTTACACACATAATTTCAAAAAAATTCACATATAAATACTTATACGGTAAAAAAATTTCAACAATTTCAATAACGTAACGATCACTTAAAATTTTACCCCACCATTCAGGGGTAAAAGGTAAATTACAAAGGTTAAGTTAATTAAAAAGGTAAGTTACACACATACTTTCTAGAAAAATTCACATATAAATATACAGAATTTTTTTTCAAAAATTTCAACAACGTAACGATCACTTGAAATTTTACTTCAACTGTCACAGCCAAAAGGTAAATTACAAAGGTTAAGTTAATTAAAAGGGTAAGTTACACACATACTTTCTAAACAATTCACATATAAATATAACGTAAAAAAATTAAAACAATTTCAACAAATTAACGATCACTTAAAATTTTACCCCACCTCTCAGGGGCAATAATATTAAATAAGCACATACTCGTACTTCAGTACGAATTCCCAGATTGCGTGTCAGATTGGCCGAGCGGGCAAGAGCACGCCTCTCAAGCGGGAGGTGCGGGTTCGATACCCACTGGAAGCACAATATTTGTAACTTTAAAATTTGAGCGAAAATGGCCGCTGACACTCCGTTGAAGGAAAAAAACGTGAGGAACCGCACTTCCAAGCCGGTTGGTCACCGTGGAAGTGTATGACTACAATGCTATCATATTATGTAAATGAGAGGGGAAGAAAAAAAGAAGAAGAATGTTACCGCAGATTGCGGCAGCCAAAACTTATCTACATTACCAATTGTTTCTAGCTTTCGGTTATGTCACTTTTAATGTAAAACAAAAGTTACATTACTGATGTCTTTTTCGTGGTCCCGATTGACGTTGAAAAATTTTCAGCGAAGTTTCTTGCCTGTTCCTCTAGGAAATTGAAAATGTTAGCGTTGTATGAGCTATTGACACATCAAATAAACCTACAAAAGTCAGCCCGCCTACCTGGCCAACCCGTTTCGGAGGATTGGACGTTAAAAATTATCCACCGAAGTTTCTTGCCAGTTCTTCTAGGAAAATGAATTTGTGTGTTGTGATTTATTGGCATATAGAATGTACCTACGAAATGTCAGAGCGATCCGCCTAAGCGTTTAGGAAAAATTACCAGCGAAGTTTCTTGCCAGTTCTTCTAGGAAGCTGGCATGTTGCGAGCTATTGGCGCATATTGTGAAAATACAAAATCTCAGGATTTTTTTTTTATGGAAACTGACATTTTTGGCTACATCACCTACAACGTCCGTGATGTCAGCCCAAAACACCGGGTGAACTAGGTGCCATATTAGTGCCTCCCCCTTTGATTATGCCGGCTACACTGAACTGGTCGGAAAACACAAACTATTTACATAGCCGTTTCGCATTAGCATGATCGGCCGAACCGTTTAAGAGTTGTGCGGATAAACAAACACAGACACCAAACGTTTTTTAACCGTATTCCAGTACAAGGCTTCACTTCGCTAAGCCAAAAAATTCCGTCACTTTGAGAATTTGGCCCCCTGGAGCCGTCGTCCTGCGTTCGTGACGCTGAAATTGAAAATCATGGATAAATATAACTAAAATGTGGGTAAAATGTAATTTTTTTCTCTTACAGGGCTGTTACTCCTTCTTCCCTGAACTCAGAGTAGAAATATCTGAAGTACTCCACGTGACGCTGGAACGAGTCAGCGGCGTAGCTTAAAGCCATCTTGTCACCTAGAACAATAAACATATACAAATTACAATAGACATTCGTCCGGAATTTTTTTTATTTTCTAAATGAAAAGGTCTTATTCGTGATATTGCAGCGCGTTAAGAAATAAAAAAGTTATTGCTCTGCGAAAACTAACAATTCAAAGGACTATCTGACTGAGGCACCAATTAACTATGATAGACTATCTGACTGAGGTACCAGTTAACTATAATAGACTATCTGACTGAGGTACCAATTCACTATGATAGACTATCTGACAGAGGTACCAGTTAACTATAATAGACTATCTGACTGAGGTACCAGTTCACTATGATAAGACTATCTGACTGAGGTACCAGTTCACTATAATAGATTATCTGACTGAGGTACCAGTACCAGTTTAATATGATAGACTATCTGACTAGGGTACCAGTTGAGTAGAGTAGACTATCTGACTGAGGTACCAGTACCAGTTTACTATGAGAGACTATCTGACTGAGGTACCAATTCACTATGATAGACTATCTGACAGAGGTAACAATTCACTATGATAGATTATCTGACAGAGGTAACAATGAACTATGATAGGCAATGCACTTTTTAAATGATATACCCTGTGGCACTCCCAGAATTAAGACAAATTCAATTCAACGATACCTCACTTGTTCAGGCATTTCAAATCGGTTCAGGCATTTAGATTCTAGGTAGTAACATACACTATCCTCATACATAGGTACACATACACACACGCGAAACACAATACCCTCCTTTGGCATCGCCGCCGTAGCCGAGCCGAATAAAAACTCCAACAAATGACGCAAATGAATCTTCTTACAAGAGGAAGTCGCCTAAAAATAATGAACTGAGTCATTCGGTTCAGTTAACGGTGGGCTGTAAAAACATACCGTGCTGTATACATGCATACAAAACCTACCTTCTATAGGTTTTTTTTTTATGAAACGTACGTATGGACTGGGAGGCAGTGAAAAAAAACAGGTGGTTTTGTTATGAAAATTATTACGCTTGCCGTGTTCTATATTTTTTCGGTAACAAGAATTGGTCGGTCTGGTAACTGGGAGCGCTTGCGTTCATAAATGGCACCAAAAATGGTTCCTATCTCAAATGCTGTTTAAATTGGATCCTAAAAATGTACAAAAGTAAAATGGGCGCCTTGATACATAGATAATTGTATAAATTTGAAATATCGAAAAATGTTCGAGCTTCAGCCTGCCAGACGACTTAGAAAAATCGCGAAAAAGTGGCGAAAAAGTGTCGCTTAAGTCCTTTTTAAACTTGAACGGTACATTTTTCAAAGTCGGCTGGCATGCTGAAGATCAAATATTTCTTTTATTTTCACCATACCATACATAGCGTCACGCCTGTTTCCCAGTGAAGTGGGCAGAACAATGCATTTCCACGTGCCACGATCCTAACACACCTCTGCCGCTTCTTTCACTCTCATAATATTCTTTATACACGGTCGTCGGTTACGGGTACTGCACACCCCTTTTTGACAGCCTGATCGATCTGTTCTAGGCACCGGTTCTAGGTGCGTGCGTCTAGGGCGACTCTTCCCGACTCTTCCACTCATATTCGCTCCAAAAAATTCTTACTTATTTTTATCATTATCTATATATTAAGGTCTACATTTTAATTTTGGACACCTCGGATGCAACAAAAAGCTTTTGAGATAGGAATTTTTACACTTTTTAAAGTGTCGCTATTTCTTAACGCAACGGCTCCCATTTGCAAAAACGACATGTTCTTGATGCCGAAAAAATATGGAACACGACCAGTGTAATCATTTTGATAACAAAATCACGTGTTTTTTTTCACTGCCTCCTAGACCAGTCTGATTGCTCTGATAATAAAGATTATCAGAAATACAAAGATGTATTATATGGTAAGATAGAAAATAAACTTACTCAAATCACACGCAAATTCACGATTGGTGGTTCATTAGCGCTAACGCGACTAACAAAAACAATACAATCGATCAACAAATCGAAAGGAAATCGATCGACCGTTGCAGCCGTTGTATATTAATCAATTGAAAAATCCTATCAAGTCTTTCTTTTTCACTCTTCTCTTTCACACTCGGTGCAACAACTGGCGGTGAATGAATGCGTGCGATGCATTCAGCCATTCAGCAGCTAACTTCACTTGTGTGGACTATCCGAAACATTCGAAGCATTGAACTATTTCATTTCAGCATTTATATATTTTGCGAAGTACCCACAGAATCTTGGTAAATCTTTTATATCTTGGTAAAATCACTTATTTTATTAAGCACAACAACTCTCAGATAAGTAATCGATCAATGAGAAAGAAGCTGCATAAAGAACTTAAGTTCAATTTGTTAAAAATATTGGTTACCCAGCGGACCAACCCTATTTTCCTGGGGACACAGTTTTCCCCTGGGTTACCCCTAAAAAATACGTCAGTTTTAAATTTTAAATAGTTCTCAACGTTTTTATGTATTGCCTATGAGCAGGGTATCTAATAGGAATTGATTTTCAGCTGTAAGTAGTAATTGTAATTAACCTTTTTTAACTATGATTTGTAGCACGGTTTTACGCACGTTTCCTAAGAGAAACGTCGACTTATGTAAGTCACATCGACTGTTAAACCGATTTTTTTTTAAATTTATATGATAAATGACAGCGTAAACTTTAAAACATTAGTCCCGAAGAGATGTTAGGAAACTTGGAAGTTTACAGACCCGCCTCAGGAAACTTGTAAGATGACATAATTTCTAACATCTTTCGCATTATTTCATGTGGTCCTTCCTGTCGGCCAATCAGCATACATTACTGTGTTCTATGTACAAGTGGGGGAGACTCAGGTTCAAATTCAGGCTGGGCTGAATAATTTTTAAGAAATTTTCTTTTTATCATATAGTATACACATTATACATAAGCGACGTTCATGCTTACCACGGAAAAACAAATATTCATTTCGGGAGGAATGGGGGGAGGGGGATGCCCAGCGGGCAAGAGCACGCCTCTCTAGCGGGAGGTGCGGGTTCGACACCCACTAGAGCAATATTTATGACTTTATAAATGGTCGCTGACACTCCGGTGAAGGAAAACATAATGAGGAAACCCACTTCCGAGCCGGTTGGTCACCGTAAGAGTGTAAGACTAAAATCCTCTCATATCATGTAAAATGAGAGATGCCTGTACCCAGCATTGGGCCGAATAAAATGACTGCAAAAGAAGATAAAGATGTTGATATTTGCAATATAATATGTGATTTGATTAGGGATATGTGTAGGCATGGTGGGACTTGGCCTACTACCGGCCTAATATCACTCAGTGAGTGAAGAGATTTCAGTCAATCGTATGCGTTAACGCACTCGGGATCACTCGACACCACCAGTCTGATATGTTGAAATGGTGGCGATGTCTCTTCACTCGCTCATGTGATAGTAGCACGGTAGACCCCCTGGTGGCAGGCTCATGCAATGCATGGCCTCTTGAAGTCAATATCACTGTTCGCGCGCCCGATGATGTGATTACATTGTAATAGTTTCCTTCCTTCCAAAGGCACCGCCGTCATGATTTGGATTTACTTCTCCCGAAAATGTAATTATTTCCTATTAGGATGCGAGAAGTTTCGGGTTAAAATTCCTGAAGCTTCACATCTTATAACCCAATTACTTTGAAACTGGCACGAAAGGTTACATCACCTAATGCACCAATTTTCCGGTACCAGTGACGTCAGCCAACACACCTTGGTGAGTTATGGTATGGTATGTGCCATGTGCCAAGTCAGCACTTCCCTCAATTCCAGCTTACTTGCTTCGACGCTGTTGATCTTTTCGTGATCATTTTCGTAAGTTTCAACCTTCAACTTTTTTGACAGTTCGAAGTCCACACCTAAAATAATTGGGTATACGCGCAAAAGTCTCACTTTTTCATTTTTGTATTGTTTTATTTATCTATTCTAGAAATAATTCTTCTTTTGCAGCCATTTTATTCGCCCCACTGCTGGGTACAGGCCTCTCTCATTTAGATGATATGAGAGGATTTT
>WYDE02020777.1:0-12895 GCA_009867175.2 Adela reaumurella | reverse complement strand
AGTGATAGTCGTATTTGAACTACCTCGCGGTTGAACTGACTAGTACGGGAAGCGTTCCGGTGTCGGGTCTTTAGGGTAAATAGTCCGTGGGTCGAACAGTGCCGCCCAAGCTAGGTAAACATTCCAGACCAAATCGTTAATACTTTACGGTAAGGGCAAGTTCGCAACACCCGTAATCGGCGCGCATGTATGAAGCGATGCGTGACAATCGTCATCATTAGGCATTATCTACCCACCGCTGGGTGTAAGGATCTCCCCAGGTGAGCCGCCACACACGGCATTCCGCTCTTCTCATCCAGGCACTACCGGTTACTTTCCTAAGGTCACCGGTCCATCTAGCTACCTGAACGACTTCCGACTCTACATTAGCGTATTCGTGGTTTTCTTTTGATTTATTATCTGCCCCACCGATTATCATCCCTAGAAATATAATGGAATATCTGACCAGCCCACTGCCACTTGAACTGGATTATTTTATGAGCAATATCAATAACTTTGGATGTATTTATATTGTATGTTTACGATTCGGATTTAATCGATCAAAGAAACACCGATCATGAACAGCTGTATAACAAAGGTGAAGCAAAATATTTATGAAAGAAGCGTGTCAAATGCCGCTCGATTGTCTCTGCCTACCACTTCGGAAAACAGGCGTGATGTTAGGTTATCATTGATTGTCCTTTAAAGCAAACGTTTTGGGAAAAAGTAAAAAATTATGTACTGGTTTATCTATTGTTAATAAGCATTTTAAAATTAAAGTCACGCTGGAAATGTAAATATTTTTACGTAAGACACGCCTCATGAATATTTTGAAGGTACAGAAAGAAGGCTATCCGATGAATGTCAAAATCCTATTGTTGTTGTCTCCAACCAAACGTATTGAGTGAGCAGTTCACTTATAAATCGGTACAGTCTGCAAACACACAAACCTACATTGCGCGGATATACAAACATTACAAAAAAAATCATTTAGGTGTCGACATTTTGTACACATTTCTAACAATGTTAATTTGAAAGTTTAGAAAAAGTAAATGTTTAAACATTATTCATAGTGTCGACTTGGTTTAATGCAGGATAATATTATATTCACTACTTGTATTTTATATACCTATGTAACTATGTCAAATAAACTAAATAAGTAAAGAAATTTACGCGAAAATAAATGTGTACATAAATACTATGTATGTACACACGACAAGTGTCATTTCTGTGCGTCGTTTTCCCGTTGCCGATTTGCAAGCGCTCCGGTAGAGAAATAGTCCCTACGCACCGCGCCTCCACCCGCTGTCCGTCTTATGCAATATGAGACGAACAATACAAAAGTACATTTATCTCTTTCACCTCACGCTCTCCAAAGTCTACAATGTACACTTACAGATAGGTAGATGACCAACAGATAATAATGATTGCTGTAAATAATGATCTTTCACAACCTCTGCCGGCCTTTACTCACATACAAAAATTTGATAAGCTTGTAAAAACTACTTGATTGAACAGTAAAACCCTTGTCATTTCTTGAAGTCTATTTTCCAAAAAGTGCTTCTCGAAAAGCTCCTTGTTACAGGCTACAACATTGAAAAGAGGCGCAAAAGGAAGTTGCCTCCATCAAGAATTGAGCATATTTATCTTTGTCAGCCGCCGCGATTTAATAGAAAGCGCATGTTAAAAACGGCCGTGTAACTGGGCAAAGATGCAGGCTGTCCGTGTGGTGAGGTGACGCTACCACGCGACGCACGTGCGATCCTGTGTCGGACTCAAATAGCAAGACGAACGCGCTTCGATTCCGAAATCACGGGTTAACCATCGAATTGCGGCTGTTTGAAAATAGGTGTGACTCCGGGTGACATGCTGGCAGCGAGCAGGAGTGCACTTCATAGAATAATGTGCCATCCGCTTAATCTAACGACGACCAGATTATAAATCTTGCTATAAACGTTCAGCTATGTCTGCCGGCTCTTGTTATTTCTATTAAAAATTAAAAGAATAAAAAATAAAACTTCTTCACAACACGGACTTTTACTTTAACGACTAAACAATTTATACATAACATGTAAACTTACAAAATTAACTTATAATAAAGTATTACACTAAAACTAATCTAAAATTAAGTAAAACTACAAAAAATAATTTATCGGAAAAGTTCGCCTAAGCCCCTTACCCCTGTACCCCGTCTCTGCCGATGTTGGCATTAAGCATACCCAGCACTCTCGCCGCGTTAACCCTCTGGATCACTATACCAATCCGTCGCCGTATAAGGAAGGCTTTGGTCTCCAGTCCTCTCCGCGAGAAGCTTTCCCAGCTTCTGCGTGAAAACCTTGGTTTCAGAGGACCACGGTCCCAAAGTCACCACGGCAAAAGGTTGAAACTCAAAGCGGTCACGCAGCGAGCTGTAAATGCTAACAAATTGAAAGTCTAAATTTAATTTCATTGATAGATGAGCAGTGAAATGAATTTCACTGTAGATGAGTTATGTAATGGACTTGGTACAGTAGTTGTGCAGTACTTCCCACAGTAACAGACATTCGTACACTAAATTTAGAACACAGTTTGATTGACGTGTGACATAAATATTTATTCAAAATTAGTAGGTCCACAAAACATCCCAATATAAACATTATGCTATGCTACGCTTATGCGTTATTCTGGCTCGTAATATATCGTGCTTTTTGTTTTTTTTATGCGCTCATCCTACCCTTTTGGCAGTTTTAACCGTCACATATATATAAGGTCATTTTTGGCAGTCCTTATATTTTTACTCGTACAATGTATTTCGTATTATATAATTATACTTTTTTGCTCCTTGACATGTATAAGAACGGTAGGCGCACTTAACAGAGGCTTGCCTGTACAAGTGAAGCAAAAAATATTAACGTTTCCTAGTTATTGTGGGTGCCACGCGCACCGTTCGCGTCGCGGCTGGGCCGGTCTTCTCAGTTTCGAAATACGAACAGAAGTATATAAAGACTTAGGTAAATAGAAACCGGGTCATGCTAATATTGAGTCACTATCACTCTAGAACAATAGCTGATAGATAACTGGGCAAATGATCACTCCGTACGCGCTAAGCTGTTGCTGCCGTGTAGACCGGCTAGCCAAGCCACGACGACGACGCCAGAGCTGTGCGCGGCACCACAGCACCTAAGAGCCGTGCGTTTTCCCAGAATTTTTTTTTTAAGTGTGGTTATCGTTATTTTAATACAACGTGCTGGTGCATGACAAACAAACCAATTAACCACCATTTTGAATTTTCTCGTTTGCAAGTTTTCATACCTACTTCTTTCTTCTATAACGTACAAAGAGGTTGGAGTCGCTGATACCGTAGTTAGTTTGAGTACCTATAAGGACAATGTTAAATTTATGCAGCAAGGATGTAGAACAACCTTTCCATGGACCTTCGGTTGTCTCCATCATCATCATCAGCATCTACTAAAATAGTTTTTAATTCATGCTAAGTGAATTCAGGATTTTAAGAGTACCTAATAGTATTAAGTATGCGTGTATGTATGTATGTATCTTATTTTATAAGTATTATATGTATGTGGTCACATTCAATTGTATATTATATATAAATATATCAATATAATATTATGAAGGTGTTAGTATATTTTTAATCCTTGTGTTTCTGCCGACGCTTCTACCTGCCAGCTATAACGATGTGACAGCCTATCAAGGTTGCCCGACTTTTTTACCGTGGCAACGCCAGCCAACACCAATACTACAGCAACTATTCTCTAACTAAAGAAGGTTACGTTTGGAAGTAGCATATAGTGGTATTAGTAACACCATGCCGTGCTCACCGACCCGACACGCTTCGAGAAATCCAATTTTAGTGATGTGTGTAAATCCTGGCCCGTATTCACTCGACAGATTTGTTAAGGATAGCAAAACACGTCGTCGGTAGTCGTCAGCATTTTTTTTATGGGAAGGTATTGGTTTGGTTTTGTATAGGGGCTGCTAAATATACATTATACACTATTTGGGATAGGGACAAGCCACCCTACCGTTTAAAACTGTTTTGAGTCGATTTGACCCATAATTCCAGAGCTATAAGACATTTTAGCGAAATCATAAATTTCGAGGAACCAATTTTAAACAACTCTTTCAATAGCATAGGAGGTACCGGAGATTTCTGGGCCGTAGGACCATACGGCTGAAAGTTTCATGGCGGGTAGGGGACTCATCCACCACTGATGGGGTTATTTATTCCCATCGAGTCATCTTGACGTCAGAGCCAATGTAAATTATATTCCTATCGAGTCATCGCAATATTAATGTGAGACATTTATTTCCCATCGAGTAATCACGTTTTATTTATATGGAGAGTACATACATACATACGCACGTCACGCCTGTTTCCCAGTGGGGTAGACAGAGACAATGGATGTCTACATGCCACAATCATGAACACCTCTGCCGCTTTTTGATCTCTCATAAATTTTTTGAGAAGCTGCTCGATCTGTTCTAGGTACGTGCGTCTAGGGCGACCCTTCTCAACTCATCCACTCATATTCACTCCAAAAATTTCTTTCGTTATAGTCTTCTATCCTCCATTATTTCAACATGAGCATACGAAAGAAGCATTCCTTTCTCAATCCTTGTCACTATATCTTCTTTCAGACCACAACGCTCTCGCACGTCACAATTTCTCAATCTGTCTTTCATTGTGACTCCTTACATACAACATACATACATACAACGAGCGCATTTTCACAGCATTTATTCTACTTTCGTGCTTCTTCTGCCATACCCAACTTTCACTCCAGTACAACAGTGTAGGGACCATCACTCCACCATGGACAGCCAAATGTGCCTATTGGACATACGTTGGCTGTTCATAATTGCGTGAAAGGAGCCATTCACTTGATTTCGGGCTTTCATCTCTTTTACATATCTCCTTCATATTCTCCGTCCCTTGTGAACATATTCCCCAGACACTTATTATTACAAAGCAGAACTCATCCCCAATAAATACATATGGAGAGTACAGTTAGAATAAAAATTCGCCGATGGAAGAATCCAGTCAGAAATTTATATTTCGTTCGCGGCAACGGAGCGACGGCGGTACGCGGTGCGCGCCATGGGAGGGGTGCGGGGAGTGGAGGCATCGGTGTGATGATGCAGGGCGTGGGGATAAGGTGGGGAATGAGGGTGGGTGCGGGTCTTAGACTTTGGTAGCGGGGAGAGGTGAGGTACCGTGACTTAACATTTTGCATCAACGAATCTGAAAATTTACAAAGAGAGTAGCGGTTTAACGTAGATACATACACATGCACCTATGTCATACATGGAATTTTGCTAAAACTTCCGGCACGTAAGTTGGCCGGTCACCTCCATACATTTAATATGACGACGACATGCCAAATTCCTCACCTTGTTGACCGCACAATTACTCGACTACAGTCAAAACACTTTTGGTGCCTATTTAGCTGTTCGCAAACTCCTCGTAAACGGTAAGGCATCGGGCTGAATTTTTAATGGCCATTCTATATGCCAATCATCATCATCACCATCACCATCATATTCAGCGTTTAACCGTCCACTGCTGGACATGCGCCTCTCCAATTTGTTTCCAATCCTGCCGGTGCTCGGCAACACGAATCCATCGTTTGCCTGCGACGTACCTGTTGTCGTCGTCCCACCTGGCGTGTGGTGGGACGCCAGTATGGGACGCGTGCTCCAACGGCCGTCATCCCTGCGGCTCACGTGCCCAGTCCACTACCATTTAAGCTTTGCCTCCTGGTGTACAATATGGTGTACTTTGGTGCGTTGGCGAATTTCTTTGTTGAGCACCTTATCTCGTTAAGATATTCCAAGCATGGCTCGCTCCATGGCTCGCTGGGCGACCGACCCTCAACGATGCCTCATAGAGGTCGCTGAGCATCTTCTGAAGCTGATTTCTAGAATGAGCGAGGAGGACAATGTCATCGGCGAAACAAAGATGACTGCGAAACTCTCAAAATTTGGAATTGTGATCGCTGATTACAATCCCAAGTTTCCAGGGTGCCCCGCTTGCAGGTAATAGACGAAATGGGACCAGGAAGACTTCCCAACTGATCCTGCCAATCGTTTGATTGTCCAGGTTCAACGAAGTTCCCGTTTGCACCCCAATGCCAATAGATATCATTATTCTTACTTACATGCATGATGTTATTGTTTATGTGTTAACTTTAAATCTTAAGTTATTTGTGATCTGTTCGCATATCAATGATTGATTGTTATGCTTAAATCTACATAATAGATATAGAGTAGCATGTTCCATTTCACGTACTAAGTTTGATTGGAGTAAGTATAGCCCTGTGGTTCCGAAGTGTGTTCAAATTATTGAGATAATATTCAGGTATAATATAAATATAGAGATATAGATCATTATTCTTACTTATTTGTTGTATTTAATACTCAAATTTAATTTATGTTAATCGTTTGAAAGTTTAACTTCCGCCGTATCCTGAAGTAGTTCACCGGCCATAGGCACACTGAAGAAAAAATCCTCTATTGTTTTTGTTTTTATTGAAAGTGCTACTTATTTTATTTTTTCGGTGTCTCTTTGTTCTTCGACTCTGGTGATAGCAAAAATCACCACAATCATATATAATTGTATTGTAACTAATACGAAACAATATGGAAAAAAGGCCAATTTATATTTTGTTTCAGCAACGTCAAAGAACTACAGTTAAATGTAGAGGGCATAGAATAATATATTTATTTTAAATGAGCACTTACCATCATAATTTGTGATCGTTTAATATTTAAAAACATGTAGATGTCGTAACACATCCTTGCCTCAATCGTTAAACGTGAAGTTTTATTTTGTCTTCTGATTGTACGTTGACTTACCCTGATGGATGACTCTATGGGAAATAAATAAGTTACATTATTTTCGTGATGACTCGATGGGAAATATTTTCAACACCATACAAATCTGATGACCCGAGGGGAATAACCCAATAATGTGCAAAACCGCAAGTCTGCCGGGGCGCAGCGGTTGCGTTACTTATTTATGGCGCCTTAAATTTTTCAAAATGTCATAACTCAGAATCGTTTTGATGCTGCTGAAAAAAATCAATGAATGAAATGTCCATATCGACGAGTAGATTATTAAAAAAAATCGGAAGCGGGTGGCCTTCTTCCGTAACAGAATGGTTGCCTTTAAGAACCACACGCTGTTCATAACTATGGAAGGAGCTGGTAAAATTTTCAAATTCTGGCCCCAGCTCCACCCACTCTCGAGTGAAGGTAGAAGGTAAGAGAGTGTTGGTACGGCAGGGTGTGGTCGAATTGTATTATTGTTTTTTTATAATTTTCAGTGTTATTGCATTGTTTCTGTGTTCTGTTATTTGCATATGGAAAATATGTACATACATATATACATAGCGTCACGCCTGTTTCCCAGTGGGGTAGGCAAAGACAACGGATCTCCACGGGCCACAATCCAGCCTGACACACCTCTGCCGCTTCTTGCACTCTCATAATATTCTTCATACATGCTCGTCGGTTATAGGTACTGCGCACATGCCCCTTTTTGAGAACCTGATCGATATGGAATGTATTTATTTATTTTGTACGTATTTTATGAAATAAATACATTATTATTATATTGTGCATATGCTTTACTCGCATTTCGCAATAAAAAAATTCTGGTAGGGGTTTATCAAGGGGCCTAGTTTCCCCCACATGCATACGCGCCTGGTCAATTCCCATTGAACAAAATACACGCTGATATTGCGGCATACAATTTTAACCATGATTAATCGTAAGGCCTCTAGCGCATTTAGTTAATGGTTCATGTTTGGTTTCTTTTCTTCAGCCGAGTCAATTTATCAACATGTGTGTAATTACTAGAAGTACATAGAGTTGGAATGTCCGTGTTGTCCTAACAGATAATTACAATGTGTCTGTCTCTTGTTTAGAGCAATTTCTATGTGTGAATAGTTACGTTATACCGAGTGTATTTTAATCAACTGCGTTTCTTTTAGGGGGGTTATACTGTATGAAAAAGTGAGCTTCATTTGTTTTACAACTTTTGAAAATTCGACAGAATTCGCTTTTGACATTGAATGTGAGACTTATTTTCAAAATGTATCGGGGAAAAGATGTTTATTTTTCGAATTTTCTAAAGTTCTAGAACAAAAGTTGCTCAATTTAAGCTACAGAATAACCTCTTTCAAGGAACGCGGTTGATTTAAATACATCCTGCATATGTATCTTACATATTATGTTTTTCGTCTTCTGTCTTATTTGACCAAATGTGATGGCCGTAAATCGCGACCTATTTTGAAGTCGTTATCCAACACCGATCTAAAACCAGGGAAGCAGCGATCTCAACGAGGCAGATTGGTTTCATAATACATATATACCTATGTACCTGCTGTGGCGGCGCCCGCGCGGTTGTTTTATGAAGAAATCGGCTAAAGTGTTTTAATAGCTCCTCAATAGCTACATAGTCTCTCTACGTATAAAAGAACTACTGCAATTAGATTAGTCACATTTTACGTGTATTTCAGTCAGTTTGTTTATTATTTATAACAGTAAAGAAGAACTGGCAAGAATTTTTTACCATTATCTATCTATCAAGATCTACATTTCACTTTTGTGCTCTTTTCCGATCCATTGAACAGCATTGAAGACAGGAATTTTTTAAACTTTTTAAAGTGTTGCCATTTCTGAACGCAACGGCTCCCAGTTGCCAGACCGCCATTTTCTTCATGCCGAAAAATAAAAACATGAGCAGCGTAATAATTTTCACAAAAAAACAGCGATTTTTTTCCCTGCCTCCTAGACCAAATCGTTCCTTTTTAGAAGGGCATTCATCAGTCTTCAGAGTAAGATTCGAGAAAATTTACTAAAACTGTCTGGTATTAAAAAAAATCTGCACTCTTAAATATTTCTGCATATTTAAATAATTATGATAAGATATCCTTCAAATTTTACCATTTCTGCCTCTCGTGATTTTTGAATTTGCAATGAAAATGTTTTTTTTTATTAATTTTCAATAGCGCAAGCCTGAGACCCTTTTATATTATGAAAAATTATACTAAATAATCAAGATTTCTGAAGTGTTTATTAATTAGTGTACTTAAAATACTTATTTTTTATTAATCCGAAGTATCCAGGCGTAAAAACCGGACAAGTGCGAGCAGTACTCACGCTCTGAGGGTTCCTTCAAAAACATCTATTTTTTTCATGTGACGTACACATAACTACAAATAAATACTTTTCGGATTTTTATGCCTATAGTTTTGATAAATGCGTTTGCGTATGTGAAATATGTGATATATCTTAAATATGTAATATTTAGAATTAGAAATTAACTTAGAAATTTCAATTTTTACACCTCCGAAGTCATTGACCTATAATTATAGGTCAATGTCCGAAGTACCGTAGAAATTAATTTAACTTGATACCTCTACCCATTTCTGAGAATAGGGGTCTTGGCAGGCCCAACGAAAGCGTCCAAAATGTGAAAATGACAGGTTTTCACTGTCACAAACTGTCTCTGGCAGCTGATCGAGACAATTGTCTGTGGTTGAGGTAATTAAATCCATAGACTAATATCAATAATAAAATAACATTTAATGTGAGTTAAAATACATTCCATGTTAAAAGGGTCCGAGTCACTGACATTCTGATACTTTTTAGCATGGGACGGAGGAGGATTTATTGTAGTACCACCGACGAAGGACTAATTCACATTTTGTTATCAAATATGTTCTAAAGATGGCAACATTAACTCATTTTGGCCAAAATAATGAATGTCTGAGTCGGTTTTTGAATGGAACGATTCATTATTGTGGAACGGACCTACACGTTTGGTTGAGGTAGTGTGTGCGTGTGTGTGTAGGGATGCGTGTATGTCTCTTAACACTTATCTCTGGAAGGGCTAATCGGAAATGTATGCGGTTTTCTACAAAAGGGAGATAATTTTATGGAGAGTGTTTAAGAAAATACGTCGTAACCGTGAAAACATGGAAAGTCGGAGCGCACTAATATATGTAAATATATAAATATTCTATATAATAGCTTATAATACTGTTAAATAAAAGCTGATAATTTTTAAAAACTATTCACATTAAATTTTTTAATATCATAATAACAACACATTATATATCTAAAATTAAAAACTATATCTAATAGGAAAATAAACTAACCTACCTATAAATAAAATAACCTAAAAAATATCTCACCCAAATCTGCGGGGATCCCGGCTTCGCAGAAGGAGCCAAGCACGCTCGCTGCGTTACCCCTTTGGATCTCTAATACGGCAATTCGCCGTATAAAGACGGCATTGGCGCGGCGGTCGCCAGGTTTATCGATCAAGAGCTTCCCGATTGAATCGGTGAACCTCTTGGCCTCCGACGACCATGGCCCCAAGGTCTCCTCGGCGAAGGGCAAAAATCCAAAGTGGTCCGGCAGGAAGCTATAACAGCTGTACTTGTTCTTTCATATATAAGTATATTAATATCAATATATATTTTAATCTATATTAATCTATATTTTATATAAATTAAAATGTTTACCTACTATGTCATACCTACCTACTATATCATTTAAATACAACTACATACAACTCAATACATACATAGTGTAAATTAAAAATTATTTTCGAATTGACACTACAAATAAAATATGTTCATTAAAATTACTTATAGTCGGTTTTTTTATATAAAAAAACCTAATTAAGTAAAGCAAACAGGACATGATATCGCGGTAACCGCGACCATGCATGACATGATAAATTTGTTTATATCTCGAATCTCGTCTAATGTCACCATGAGCGTCACACAACCGTGCGCGCTGACACGAAACATAACAATTGCGTTACGTGACATATGTCATTGACAATGACACGAGAAGAAATAAAAGTACCTACGACGATTGTAGAGATATTTTACATCATGGAATTAATTTTCCAAGATACTTCTTGTAGGTCTCTTCAAAGATGGTTTCATACTGTTTTTGGGTCTCTACAAGTTTGTTCAGTACTAGCAAATAAAATAAATATGAAACAACAAAATAAATAAATAAATGATTTATATATATTTCTGCTTAGCAGAAGGTTTTTAGTAGGAGGCAATAACTTTCAGTCCACCTTTACACACTGCAAACATTCGTATTGTTGGTATAAGCTGTGAAGGTTCCCATTTTATTCCTACTTTTCCTACTTATTATTTTTTAATATTGACTCAGTATATCTGTAAATTATTTTCTTCTAACTGTCTATCTTCTAAGACCCAGTTATCAGCTAAAATTAAAATCTTTAATTTTTCTTTTTAAGGACCTTTACAACAAAAGTTTCAGCACCCCTGCTTATTTGTATTATCAAATTTGTATATTGGGTTATTTATACTATACATAAGTGGTCAAATTTGGTTAAGATTCCTTGTGCTGTTTTGTTTTTGAGAAATATACTTATATGTTTTGACAAACAGACAGACCGTGTGTGGCCGGTAGTTAAAAGAATGACCCCACTGTATCTCTTCCCATGCATGTCGTAAAAGGCGACTACGGGATAACCACAAGATGCCGTGCTAAAGGGCGACAGGCTCGCACACCTCTCACCTTGACACGGTACTTCTAACAAGTCATGCAGTAGGTGCGTCTTCGTGCCTTACATGCTGCTTGATATCTTGTCCGAAAACTTGAGAAATGTGGTGGTCGGTGTTGTGCTGTAATTTACAAGAGTTCTTGCAGCACAACACTGATTGCTCTGCTTACCCCGATTGTCGGGATTCAGCGTGAGTTATATGTATGCATGTATGTATGTGTATGTATGTAATTATACCGATTGTTTTAGTTACCTCTTGGGGGGAATGGTTTTAAAAATAATGTTTTCCTCATTTCAGACTAAAAATAAATCGTCTGGAGGCGCGGCACATTCCTCAGGCGCGATGCGTGGCGTGGCGTGACGCGTGACGCGTGGCGTGGCGTGACGCGTGGCATGACGTCATCCGAGACGTGCAGCTATACGGACACTACTTGTTTCTTTGTAATTTTTCATGTATTATTTAAATTACAATAGTCCTCTATTTTAATCGTGTATGAAAAACGTAACAGTATGTAAATGCATTTAAATAAAGCAATAAGTAACCGCTTAATTTATTTTTTTGTTCATACAATACCCACTTCACTTGTTGAAATTTTAGGTAGGTATAGAATTTGGAAAAACCCTATTTACATACATACCATCACGCCTCTTCCCCGGAGGAGTAAGTTGGTAGAGAGGAGGCTTCATCACTCGCACTCCATACAAAAAGCCTTTGTTTCTCACACCCTCACATTGTGGAATTGATTCAAAATCTAAATCAATTTTCGGTTTACAAGACCAATTACTATGTTCCTATAGAATTAGAAATCTGAAAATGTGTTTACTGTAAAAATTATGAAGCTATAAAGTTCGCACATTTAATGTAATTTGTGAAGAAAATATCTATACACTAGAAAGACAATTTGGGAAATGTAATACTATAGATACCTAGAATATTTAATTTACACATCAAATAAAAAATAATTTCCTGAATAACTTCTCAGGATTTGTCACAATTAACTAAGAGGCAAACCCTGCTCTCTATCTTTTGTAAGAGCGTTAGATGAAATAGGCATACTTTTTTGCTGAGTTGAGGCCGCCATGCAGCATCCCCTTAATGTCGTTTGTTTCTATCGAATAGGCTTCAATGGATTGGTTATTCTGTAATTATGTTCTCGTTTCATGTCCCAGTCCCATCCCATGTCCCATTTAAACAGTGAGCATTGTTAATCTAGTGATTGTTGGTACAGCACTTGTATAAGTGGCAACTATGGTTTCAGTGAGTGAGTGTTTTTTCGTTCTTAGTTCTTAGTTCTTTATTCAGCATTCTTATGGTAGTACACTACACTTGAATTTGTCAAAATATTACATTTT